>CATKRY010000146.1:0-73365 GCA_949775005.1 Orthosia gothica
TTATAAGGCCCACTTGCACGAAAATCTTAACTTAGAGTTATTTACTAACATGAGGTTAAATTGTCAATATTGTATGACTAACTGTCAATTTAACCCCGTGTTAACTACCCAACTAACTCCGTGTTAAGTTGTTCGAGCAAGTGGGCCTAAGAATACATCGGTGTACGTGGAAAAATCAATCTATCTGTTCTTTTTAATCCCCGTCGGAAAAAGACGGCTGTTATAAGTTTAAAGGTTGTACTTGTGTATTTTTGAATGTGCGTATTTTGTATTTGTGTCTTTTTTGTATTTGTGTATCTGTCTGTGGCATCATAGCTCCTAAACGGATGAATCGATTTTGATTTCAAGTTTCGAAATTTGTTTCGTGAAAGGTGACTTTATCGAAAGTGTTCTCAGCTATGTTTGATGAAAATCGGTTCAGCCGTTTAAAAATTATGGGCGTTTTACTGTTTAAATCAGGGTGTTTTAGCAAGATATCGTGTCATAATTACGTGTTCAATAGATTGTCGATCTTAGCACATCTACTACTAGATAAAATATGTGTCGGGGGTTTTTAATATTTCAGTTATACTCAAATAAGTTGGGGTCAGCTTTCAGTCTAACTGAATGCACTGCGTACTTTACATGAAGCGACTGCCTGTCTGGCCTCCACAACTCAGTAACTGTGTAATGCGATGTCCCTTAGCAAGACTGCTCTCAGAGTTTTTGGCTTCTAACTAAGGGTGGTTACGAACTACATTCGATCCATGTCCGCGATTTGAGTTCCGAGTTTTGAATTTCTGAATTTTAAATTAATATTCTGAATTTTGACAGATAGAGTTCGGATGTAGTGAGCAAGATTCCCTACAAGAAGTACTACGGCTACTTTGGATACTTCACGGTCACCCATTCTCGGACCGACCTTGGTACCGAGCTTTGCCTAACATCGAAGTCGACCTATACAGATTTTATTACTGGCTACGAGCTCCTCATATTCAAGGAATATAGGTATTTTTCAGAAATTGTCGCAAAAGCGGGCGTAGAGCAGTAATTCACGGGTATTGGATACGCTTGAGCCACTCTTACTAAAAGTACTTGAGTGTAGCAATATTCTGGGATACCTTCAAGTACCATCGCGTTCGGGCAAATATAACGTGTTCTAACAGAATCTCGGGTGATGCAGTTTTGCAATATACAGGGTGGGCCAAAAATCGTGGATCAAACGAAACAGGGCGATATTTGAGGCTATTTGCAGAAGGTCAATAGGTACAAAAGTAAATATCCATTAAAAAAAAAGAATTTGTTTTTCTTTTTATTCCTTATAACCCCAACTGTCGCCCCGTTTGGTTTCATTGATTTTATGCCCACTTTATATGTCCTATATTCTTTGGTAAGTCTTTGAAAAATAACCTATTAATACTTTTAATTTATTATCGTAGTATTCCTATTATAAATAGGAAAGTTTGGATGGATGCTTGTTACTTAATCACGCCTGAACGGCTGAATGGATCTGGATGAAATTTGTCACAGAGATAGAATATATTCTGTATAAATCGCACATAGGCTATACTTTTCACCGCGATATAAAGTTCCCTTGGGGTAATAAAACATTCGCTTTTCAGTTGACTAAATTTCAACAGAATCGGTCCACAATTATAAATTCATCGGGAAAATTATCAAAAAAACCTTTTTTTCTACCTTCAGGGGTGGATTTATTTTTCAAATTAAAATGGGACCAACTTTGGGCGTTAAAATTAAAAAAAAATGAAATCGGATCACATAATAATTATTCATCTATGTTTACTACAGGTTGGCGCAAAAGTCATCACCCTATCGGAAGATGCTATATTTTTAGCGGCAAATAACAATTCTGCTTTAAAATTTGTAAAGTAACGGGATACAAAATAAAGCTGATGACCTTCAAGCGCTTGTAACATAAGTTAAGCCATCCTGAATCGCGACCACGAGGAAGACTACTTTTCATCGAAAATTCATCATGGAAATTTCATTATGAGCAACGAGACCCACTTCCTTCTCTCTGGATATGTGAATAGGCAAAATTATTGTTTTTGGGCACGGAACATCTTCGTTTACCCCACGAAGAGTGATTACACCCGCTTAAAATTACTGTATGTTGTGCTGTTTACGCTAGAGGTGTCTTCGCGCCGCTAATCAACGAGTGTGGTCGGCGAGGTCTACAGAGCCATGCTCAACGACTTTTTCCTCCCTTAAAAGGATGAATTGGTACTGGTGAACATGTGGTTCCAACAGGATAGTGCAAAGGAGGATTTACAAACCATAACCGAAATTCTGAGGGCTGCATTATCCGGACTTGCATTGGCCAAGATCGCCAGATTTAACTGTTCCACTTCTATTTGTGAGGTTTTTGAACTCAACAAGCCTCAGACTCTTGAAGCCCTTAAAAATAATATCCGCCAGAAGTTCTGGCAAGAGTGATGAGAAATGCCATATATTGGCCCCGAATGTTTATCAATTCTGTCGGTGGCCACTTAGTCAATATAATTTTCTAGACTGCTTTGGAGAAAATTAAGACACCAAATAAACATAATCCAAAAGCGGAACCAAAGTATGTAAAATACAGCCAAAGAACATCGGGTGATAACTTTTGCGCCACCATGTATAAAGCGATACTAAAAAAAAATGCACTCATCTAGTATGAAATAATAATATTATAATTTATCTTTAATATTTAATTGAAAATAACGATCAATCTATCTAGGTGAATGCGATTCAAACTACGCCGCCGATACGCTGCACTGGTCGAACCTGCGAAATTCTTTAATGCTTTTGGTACTGTTTATTTAAACATCTAACTTATTTTAGAAAAGTTAATTTACGTCATTGTTATCCCGGATCAGACTCAGATCTTTAATTATATGTAATACGTATTTTTATTTCGTAAATTGCTTTTTTTATTTATAAGGGTCAATAAAAGACTCAGGAGCACTATAGTACTTAGAGAATCCCCAGCATAGGGGATCGTATTGGGACATTGAATGCTGTGTAATCCCCTGGGGGACTGATCTAGGGGATTTTAGTGGAACGAATGAATCTAAATGTTTGTTGCTTTTCTTAATTTTCAATTAGCACACATTAGCGTTTCTCCTAGGGTTTCTTACTCGTGGGAATTGTCTGTTTACTAGATGCAAATTATGCATTTGAAAAGTTTTAATCTAAACTGATATTATACATATAGAGTGTACGGGACGGACGTGATCGTCCAAGACCGACAGGCAATCAGGAGGTTGTAAGGCTCCTGCTTGAACGCGTTGACGCCCCTTGTACCTATTGTTCAGTTGTCATCTGGTAACTATGGACCTTGGAGACACTTGAAGGCTGCCAAGTAGGTTGAGGTGAAAAACGTGATGTCCAGGTTAAATAAAACTATTTGTTCATGGCCAGAAGCGATGTTCCTTCATGGTCCTCGATGCGCAATGATGCGTGGAAATACTTTAAGTGAAATAATGGCTACGAAATGTTCACGCGCCTGCGCACTATTAAAGAAGCGAACTCGACTGCGACGAGGACCACAACATTCCGACCGCAAAAACTTTTATTTTCAAAATAATATACGCTAAGACTCGTAGCTTGAAACTGACAGGAACTACCCTTCCACTGGACCGATTCTGGTGAAACTTGTACTTTTGGATAGGTCTCGAGGAGACCTTCCCTCCGGTCTTTGATCCAGGTCCCTAGCCCCTACCATCAGGGAGTTCTCGTAAGGAGAACGTCGAAGAAAGGGAATTCCCGCCAGTTTGAAGCTTTACAATCGAGTTTCTCCTAAAACTAGACATGTTAGCTCTAGGGTACCAGCGAGGGACTTGGAGCCCTCCTACTGGGCCGTTGACACACATAAGTGTTACAGTTATATTCAAAACATTCAGGCGTACAGCCGCGAAATGGTGCGAGAAGTTAGCTTATGCCCCTGATCTTGGCACATAAACTCGATTCCTACTCAGACCGCTGGGTGGATTTTTAAGTTACATTCACACCCGGGTAGCCCTCGTGATGGGCTATCCCAAGGTAGAAGTCCGGTAGCTACATGTCCAACCCCCGATGAGTTATCGTTTGTTACAAGTTTGTTTACATAGCAAATCCATGTAACCTCGCACCATATCAGGTCGCTTAACTCCTCAACCACCAGAGCTAAGCTCCTTCCGGAAGTGTGGTTGGGTAGCTGGAAAACTAGGCTGTCTGACGGCGGTACCCTGATGGGTGTACCACCAGCCTTTCCGCAGCTTAAGGTGCCGGGAAGCGGCCGAATACTAAATTTTACGTCGTCTCACATCTCTAATGTGTCTGTGTGCGTTACATACCCCTATATACTAGCTCTGTGTCATGACTGAGTGTAGGCGCCTGCCTGAGGGTCCACGAAGGTAATGCTTCAGACAGCATATCTATAGCTGACCAGGCACCAAATGTCCCTGGACGCAGTGACACATCGGCAGCCGCATAGAAACGTCCATGCCGGCATACACAGACACATCCTCTCAAGTAAGTGACGCCCATGTACTAGAATTACATAGGTGCTGTCTATTTATAGGGCCTAGACAAAATTCTAGGTCACCTAGAAGCGCTAAAACGGCTTGTAACGAATTTTCCAAACACTTACTTGAGTAAAATGTATGTGTATTTCCCTTTTTAGAGTAAAAATGCATTAAGACTGGCCATGTACTGCTATTATGTATAATTTCTCAGTCATGGCATCCAGCCATCCTATCTAGAACACCTAGATGGTGTTTCCTAACAAAACAATTATATGTAAGGAAGCAATCTGATTGGTTGGTGAATAGAATACCTATAGCACCACCTGATACCCTGCTCAAAACGGGGGGTCTAAAATAAGTAAACAAAATATTTTTATTTCCTTAAACCTATACATTTATCATATAACTAAGGTACCTTATGTATAATTCTAACACATAAGCGCTATATTCACACTATAAACTATGTAAAAGCCCCCAAAACATGAGTTTAAAGTTATCAAAATTCTACAAAAACTGGTTTTAGTATAAATATAAGGTGCCGCCCTCTTACAGGTCATTGTGAACTAAACGCTCGTTGATGATGGCTGTGTTTTACGGAGTTAAATACTTGTTTCTTTCCGTAATAACACAATCAGTATGCATATTAAAGCTTCTAATTTATTGTTATTAGACTATATAATTCTATTACCTACTGATAGACACATAACATATAATTTTAGTGTCTCAAAAACATGAGCAAAAATTAGTTACGAGCTTTACTATAAAAGGTTTTTTCACCTACCGACATCGCTTAGCGAACCCGCACTCCTTTGCCGAGGCGGTGCGACGCGCATCTCCTAGGTCACCCGCCGCCCTCACACATAGGAAGAGTCCTACAGGGGTAAGTCACGAGCCTTCACCTACCCCCAACCCTGATGCAGCCCCCACACTACCACCCACCGCCGGAAATAAATCGGCAAAAAAAATAAACGGCCCCGCTACCCTCCACTAGTTGTGGAAAAGTTGCCAAACTGGGCCACCCACTTTAAAGCTCTGGCCAACATTTTAAAGAGACCTCCGAATGCCCGGCCATTTAGACAGGGAGTCCGATTCTCCCCGGAGAGTGAAGACGAATACAGGGTGGTACAACGTTACCTGACCTCCCTGGAAAAAGAGGTAGGAATCAGCTGGTTCGCGTATAGCTTACCAGCTGATAAGAAATTTAAGGTAGCCATCAGGGGGCTGCCGGCGGACACAGACCCCCAGGAGATTGAGGAGGAGCTCCGCAATCTAGGATACGAGCCGGAGTATGTACGGCACATCAATGCCCGTCAAGGAAGACCCGGCTGCGTATTCCACGCCGTGCTGGCCAAGACCGAAAATGTCAGAGCAATCTATGACACCACCGAATTTATGTTGATGCGGGGTGTCAAGATTGAGGCATGGCGTGGCAAACGTGGGCCCGCCCAATGTCACCGGTGCCAACTTTTTAGGCATAGTTCGCACCAGTGCCACCGCCCCCTCGCCTGTGTGAGATGTGGAGAGGGACACACAGCACGGGACTGTCCGAGGCCAAGAGAGGAACCGGCCACCTGTGCAAACTGCAAAGGCCCCCACCCGGCCAACAATATTAAATGTCCCGTTTTCCAGCGGGAACTTAAACACAGGCGGGCGGGCACAATAGCCATCTCAACGACCGCCTCTTCACGCCAGCCACCAAAAGTGGCATCAACAGAGATGCAGCCGACCGAAGAGGCCCAAGGCGAGTCACTGATGGCGGCAGCAAACGGGCCCACCCAACGCGGAGAGGCATCCTCCTCAGGGCGGAGGAAGAAAAAGAGAGGGGGTAAGGGTAAAAAATCCCACCCTCAAATGACCCAGGAAGCGACCCAGGAGGCCACCCCTGCATCCCAACAGGCGCAGGCTCAAAACTCGCAACAGAAAGCTAGTAGCGCCGACGAAACACAACAACAACAACACAAGCGCCACGTAGCGCACAAAGTTGGTACTAAAAATAGCACCAACCAATCAGTCGGCGCTAGAAATAACGGAGCTACCAATCGGACGACAGCTGCGAACACAGCTGAAAAACAGTCTAAGGACTTTACAGCCTGCGCCATACAACTACTGATGGACCTAATTAAGGCCATCAGACAGGGACATGACGTAGAGCAAGTCATCCTTGACGGCTTAGCCGCACTTTTAACGTTATATCATGGCAAATAAGCCGTTAAGGATGATACATTGGAACGCTCGAGGCCTCAGAGGTAAGGTCGTTCACCTCCGCCACCTCCTGAAGGAACAGGACATCGACGTGGCGCTCATAAATGAGACTCACCTGGGACCTGAGGATAGGTACAAGTTCCCAGGCTATCTTGTTTACAGGAAGGACGAACGGTCGGCATCAAATGCCCGTTACCGTGGCCTGGCAGTCATGGTAAAGAGAAGAGTCGTCCACCAGGAGCTCCCCACCCCCCAGCTGAAATCCATGTACGCCCTGGGCGTGCAGCTGCACGTTGCCGGCGAGGATATGCAGATCTACGCCGTCTACAAACCGCCCGGAAACACACTAGATATGTCAGAGGTCCGGGCGCTACTCCAAAACACCGACTACCCGACTATCCTCGCTGGTGACTTTAACTGCAAACACCAGGCATGGAACTCGTATTACGCAAACCAGGAAGGGAGACGACTCTTCGCGGACGCGGAAGCCTTCGGGTACATGGTAGAGGGCCCTGAGACGCCCACTCACTACCCAGACGTACCTACACACATGCCCGACGTGCTCGATATCATAGTACACCGAGGGCTACACTGCCAGGTCACCCAACAAGTGCTGGACGACGAGCTAGAGTCAGACCACCACCCAGTACTCGTCGTTCTATCGGGCATGCCGACCAGACAGAAACCACAAGCGCCACGTCGATCCATCGACTGGACTTTATTCACTGAAAAGATCGAATCCACTACTCCCACTCGGCCTATCACCTCCGCAGAGGACGTGGAAACACTAGCTGTGGAAGTCACTGCTTGCATTCAGCAAGCACTGGAAGAAGCGACGACGCTACAGCAGCAGGGGAGAGTGCTACAGCCGCCCCTGCCAGCACGAGTACGA
The DNA here is from genome assembly GCA_949775005.1 of Orthosia gothica. Lineage (NCBI taxonomy): Eukaryota > Metazoa > Arthropoda > Insecta > Lepidoptera > Noctuidae > Orthosia > Orthosia gothica. Next base: position 7,582 of record CATKRY010000146.1, read on the forward strand.
CGCCTAATAACAGAGAAAAGACGCCTACGCAAGCAGTGGCAACAACTCCGATGTCCCACAATGAAGACACAGCTCAACAAACTCACCGAGAAGGTGAAGGCCGAGCTCAGAGCTCTGAACGCCGCGAGCTGGGAGGACAGAATCGACGCCGCGGAGGGCGACTGGCCCTCCATACATCGGCTGTGCCGCCAACTCAAAAACACCCCAGCTCCGGTGCGCCCACTACAGAGCAGTGACGGGGCGCTGAAGTACGTAGCGGAAGACCGGGCGGAGGTCTTCGCAGATCACCTGGAGCGTCAGTTCCAACCGAACCCGACCACCGAACATGAACATGTCGCGGCAGTCGAGAAACACCTTGGAGACTACTTCGCTACGCCGATAGCTCCAGAAGAAGATGCCATCTACTTTTCGCCTGGCGCAGTAAGACGCGCCATCTTGCGAACAAGCCCTAGGAAGGCCCCAGGTGCTGACGGGATCACCAACACAGCGCTGCGCCACCTGCCGCACCGCATGATTGCGGCCCTGGCGCGCCTGTTCACGGGGATCCTGCGCACGGGCTCCTTCCCGGCCTTGTGGAAAGAGGGGCGCGTCATAATGCTGCCCAAGGCGAATAAAAATGTCCTGAAACCTGAGAGCTATCGGCCGATCACTCTCCTGCCCACCATCTCCAAGGTGTTCGAATCCCTCCTGCTGCGACACATCACACCTCACTTAACTCCACGCGCAGAACAATTCGGGTTTCGCGCGGACCACAGCACGACGCTCCAGTTGTCGAGGGTACTGCACCAGCTGTCATCTACCATGAACAAAAAGGAATACGCGGTTGCAGTATTCCTCGACATGGAGAAGGCCTTCGACCGCGTATGGCATGAAGGCCTATTATTTAAAATGTCGAAAACCAGCGCCCCCCGTCGCTTAGTATGTGTGATTCGATCTTTTCTAACCAACAGGACTTTCAGAGTGGTGGTAGAGGGCGAGCTGTCCGTCCCCCGTCCCATAAAGGCGGGCGTACCACAGGGCAGCTGCCTCTCACCTGTGTCTTACTCCTGCTACACAGACGACATCCCCACAACGCCAGAAGCGACGCTCGCGCTGTACGCGGACGACGCCGCGTACATCACTACATCACTGAATAGTAGTCACGCGGCGCGTAAGATGCAGCGCGCCCTCGACCTCATTCCCGAATGGCTATCCAAATGGCGCCTCTCTGTAAACGTAGGTAAGTCACAGGCCCTCGCCACCGGACTAGGGCCCCTGCCACCACGTCTGAAGTTGCAAGGAGCCGACATAGAATGGTCACCCCACGCCAAATACCTGGGAGTGACCATAGATCGTCGGCTTACGATGGGGTTGCACGTAGCAAACGTGGTCAACCAATGTAGGGTCGCAAGGAACCTACTGAATCCAGTACTCTCATCCCGCCTCCCCGCCCGCACCAAGCTGGGCGTGTACAAAACCTACATACGTTCTATTTTAACCTACGCCACCCCAGCTTGGTTCGTCCTCACGAGCGAGACAAACAAAAAGAAACTCAGAGCACAACAAAACATATCTTTACGCCGCGTCATGAATGCTCCTCGCTACGTGAGGAACGATATCATCCTGCGGGACATCGGGATCGAGAGCCTGGATGCCTTCATTGGACGCCTCGCCACGCAAATGTTCGCGCGGGCCGACGCTTCTGCCTGGCCGCACATCAAAAACATCGCGCCATGGCACGCGCGCCCGCCGGACAAAAAGCGTCTACCACGTGATCTCATCACTGCAGACTGTGCAACCCCATCCACCTCCCGGACATGACGCCTGAGTAAGCAGTAACAGTCTACACGCTGCTTACTCAAACAATAATACTGCTCACCCTACACGACACCCGCGGCGTGAAGATTGCTCTAAGTTAAAATAGACAAGCTTTACGTCGCAAAACAAACATTCATTACTATACAAACATAAGTACACTTGCACCGAATAGCGCTGCGGTCGACGCGCGCTATCGGTTATCATGAGCGGTGTAACTCAGGTCATTGCCGCTCCCACATACATAAACGGCGCTAGTAGTAGCTAGTCGCTTTCACTACTAACTGTAGGTTCGCCAAAGTCGGCGCTCCTGCCGCTGGTCACCTTAGCTGGGCCTCCCAGGGTACGCCCTGGGTCTCACCTGGCTGGGGTGGACCGCCAGGAGGCCGTGAAAAAACGGCGAACCGTTCAGAACGGTCGCCGCGGCGCGCCTACAGTCACACACAACAAGTCAAACACAGTGCGCGTTGATACCTCAGTACTACAGTACAGACACATCAACGCGTACACATGTTAGGTTCAATGACCACCCAAGGACGGGTTCATTGTGATGAGCCCCGGTACTGCATCCGCGGGCTGGGAACAACGTTTCGGCACCGCTCGCCCCACCCCCTTGCGGGGGTGGCGCGACTTCCAAAGGAGTCGACATCGCTTAGTATGCGATGGCGCTCTGGGGTGAGCAGACGTGTGTCTGTCAATACTATTTATTTTTTACATATGACTACCTATGTAAATGGTGACGTATCGTCGCGAACATCTCTCCCGCCGTGCAGTGTCGCGTCGACTCGATGCTACGTTGGCGCGGCGCTGCATCAGCATTGTGAGCGGCGCACGTCGGCAGCGCTCGTGACCTCGACGCTCTGCGACACGTCGCTCAGCTCTCGCCGCCGGAACTCTGCTGCGCTCACTTTGGCAAGGGAATGAGCTTCTTCACCGGACGCTTTAGAGTGCCACCAGTGGTGCGCACCTCAGCGGTCCGGACTTCTCCATCAGGGCCAGGGTATATGACCTCAATGCGGCCTCGCGGCCACGTGTTGCGAGGCAGCTGCCCGTCCGCAATGAGGACGGGGTCGCCCACCAGCAGGCCCGGCCCGCGGCTATGGGGCTCCCGCCGGTTTTGGAGCTCCGGCAGGTATTCTCGCACCCACCGGCGCCAGAACATGTCGGCCAGGATTTGTGACCGACGCCACATCTTTTTGTGGTCGATGTCTTGCTCGGTGAACACGCCGGGGTTTGGGAGTCTAGCCGTCCCACCAAGTAGGAAGTGGTTCGGCGTGATAGACTCGTCGTCATCGCCGTCGACTGATACATGTGTCAGCGGGCGGCTATTTACCGTGTACTCTGCCTCACAAATCAGTGTGGACAACACCTCTTCGTGTGGGTGTTTCTCTGTGAGTACGGTATACAATGCGTTTTTTACGCAGCGAACTAGACGCTCCCATGCACCTCCCATAAAGGGCGCTGATGGGGTGATGAAGCGCCAAGTGATGCCTCGGCGACTGGCCTCCTCTCGGAAGGCCTCTCGTAGCTCTCGATCGGCACCGTGCATGTTGGTGCCGTTGTCTGAGTGGATCTCAGTTGGACATCCTCTGCGGGCGGCGAAACGGCGCAGCGCTAATATTGCGCTGTCTGCGCTGAGGCTGGCGGCGATCTCGAGGTGGACAGCTCTTGTGGTGAGGCATGTAAACAGTGCTACATATCTCTTGTGATGCTGGCGACCCACGGTGACAGATAGCGGGCCGAAGTAGTCTAGCCCGGTGTACGTGAACGGCCTTTGGTGATGAGCCAGGCGCGTTCGTGGGTGGTCGCCGGTCGCTGGCACAGGTGCTTGTGCCTTACGAATACGGCACTGAAGACATTGTGCCAGTACTTTCTTGGTGGTGGGACGCATCCTTACGACCCAATAATGCTGCCGTACCTCATTTATTGTGAGTTCAGTCCCACTATGTAGTAAGCTGCGGTGTGTCCAGTCTATATAGAGCTGGGTTATATGATGGTCGCCATGTAATATTGGCGGTCGCCTTACATCTTCTGTGACCTCGTCAGTGGCGGCTATACGACTTCTAATACGTAGTAGGTCATCTACTACTTCTATTTGCAGCGCGTGTAGCGGACTATTTTTGTCCACTATTTCATGTGCATGCAATCTAGCTATTTCTTGAGCGAACGATTGCTGCTGTGCAACTTGTACGAGTATTTTCTCGGCTTTTTGAAGAAAGCTCGCATCTATGTACTGCTTTCGGACTTCTGGCGCTATGTATGACGGCTTGGTTGCTGCAGTCGCTGTCTTCTTTTTCTTTCGCCAGTCCGTGTCCTCCTCAGCGTTTTTCCGGGTTCTTTTGTAGAACGTTTTCTCTGTCCTTTGTTTACAGAGATGTATAAAACGTAGGACGGTAGCAGTCGCACGTAATAGCCGCTCCCATCTCGAAAAGTTGACGGGATTAGGTATAGCTTCTATGAGCTTCGAAGTGTATGTATGTCTGTCTGTTATTTTCTCCAAAACAGATTTTTCTTTTTCTGTGACAGTGAGCGTTCTTTCCTCTCCTGTCTCTTCTGTGATTGGAGGTTTTTCTGATGGCCATGAAGAAGGGTCTTCATACAAAAAACTTGGGCCACAGAACCACTCGTGTTGTGAGTCAAACCTCGGCGGCACGTCACGAGTCGCTATATCGGCGATGTTCAACTTCGTGGATATCCATCGCCAATCCTCCACTTTGCTACCTTCTTCTATGGCAGCTATGCGATGAGCTACGAAGGCTTTATAGGTTCGTGCTCCTTTTCTTATCCACGACAAGACTGTTTTGCTGTCTGTCCAATACGTGACCGACGATGGATTGTTGTCGTGTTCACGTTTCACAGCTGCAGCCAGACGGGTTCCCATCACCGCTGCCTGCAGCTCGAGGCGCGGTATCGATTGTAGCTTTAATGGAGCTACTCTCGCCTTGGCCATGACTAGGCTCACCTTCTGTGTGCCTACTGCTGTGGTGGCTCGCCAATACACAGCTGCTGCGTATGCCAACTCGCTTGCGTCGGTAAATACATGTATTTGTATTTCTGTGGCATCACTATAACCAGGATAACATCTTGGTATGCTGATGCCCTTGAGCTGCCGCAGGTTTTCGATCCAACTTCTCCACTGAGATGCCAGGTCAGCGTCTAATAGCTGGTCCCAATCGACGCCTCGCCTCCAAGCTTCTTGCAATATTTGTTTAGCTCGAATCGTAACAGGCGAGGCTAGTCCTAGGGGGTCGTATAACGACATAACAATTTTGAGAGCCTCTCTTTTTGTAGGGGCCTCCTTTTCTAAAATTCCTGGCGGCAGTCTCGCAAGCGTTAGGTTGAAACCTAGCGTATCTTCACTAGGTCTCCAAATCAGGCCGAGTATTTTCTCTGCGCCTACTGTATCTCCGATGTTCACAACCTCAGTGCAGGTTTGTGACGGATCGATATTTTCTATCAGGCGCTTACTGTTTGATACCCATTTTGTTAGGTCAAACTTCGCCTGTTGGTGTATTTTCTTCACCATTGTCGCGACTTCTGTCGCTTCTTCGACTGTTTTATAGCTGTCCAGATAATCGTCCATATAATGGCTCTCTACTATAGCTTTCACTGCTACTGGATGCTGTTCGATGTGCTTTCTTGCGTTCCAATTTTTCGCAAAGATAGCGGTGCACGGCGAGCTTGCCGCGCCGAAAATGATGGACGTCATACGATATTCTTCTGGGGCTCCATCTCTTCTGTTGCCTCTCCATAGGTAGCGAAGTGAGTCTCGGTCTTCACTTCGTACTTTTACTTGCATGAACATCTCGGCTATGTCTCCGGAGATGGCCACGCAGTGTCTACGAAATCTCATCATGACGCCGGGCAGCGACTGCAGCAAGTCTGGTCCAGTTAGCAGGAAGTCGTTGAGTGACTTTCCTCTCGATTTTGCGGCGGCATCATGTACTATTCGAATTTTCTCTGGCTTCATGGGGTTGAAGACATCGAAATGAGGCAGGTACCAGGTTTTTCCTGGCGTGCTTGACTTGGGAGCCTTCTCAGCATATCCCTTTTCTATCAGGGAGTCCATCTGATGTGTGTATTTCACACGAAGAGCGGGGTTTTTATCCAGCTTCTTCTCTATGGAGACTAGCCTTTTGAGTGCTGTCTCGTAACTATCGGGCATCTCTATTTTCTCGTCCCGCCATAACATAGCGGTTTCTATGTGCCCATTTCCTAACTGTCTTGTGTGACGGTTCAGTATATCTTCTGCCCTCTTCTGGGGGTCAGAAGCTGGTTGTCGTGGATTGATAGCCAACGACTCGATAGCGAAGAATTCACGGAGCTGCTCGTTCAGTTCCGCATCTTGCCTTGCGTCAACGGACTGACACCCGTTGACATAGTGCACCTGCTGGCCCAGTGTTCTGGTGTGCGCGCCGTGCAATGTCCAGCCCATCATGGTTTTCGACGCGATGGGTTGGCTTCTAGGTCCTCTGCGGACTTCAGTGGCCAACAACAAATGCCAGTTGTCTTGGCCGACGAGTATCTTTGGCACTCCAGCAGGATACGTAAGCTGCGACGTCAAGTCTCGAAGGTGCCTACAGCGGGCTACGTCTTCTTGACTGACTGCCTGTGGTGACAGGTTGAGCTTCGAAATGGTGCGCGCCTTGAAGGGCACCCTATCTCTCATACGACTTGTGAGAGTGACGGTTATACGTCTCGATAAGGGAGTGTCGATCATGGTGTTTCCAATAGCACCGATCTTCAGAGGGTCGATTGGGCCCACTGCTCCCACTCGCTGAGCGATTGCTTCGTCGATCAGCGAAACGGTGGATCCGTCGTCAAGGAGTGCGTATGTGTCTGCCTCTCCCGCCGGTCCTATTACCCGGACCGGTATCATCTTCAGGAAAGCTTGACTCGATTCAGTTCGCGAACTGGCCACCGTCTCCTGAGACTCCTTCTTCTCTTCTGGAACAGCAGGCTTCCTTGTCCTGTCTGTTTGAGGCTTCTTACCCCTATGAAGAAGTCGATGGTGCGTGGCTGTACACCCCTTATGATCACACTGCTTCTTGTTGCAAGTGTGTCCAGCACGACGTTGTCTTAGGCAGCGATAGCACAAGTTGTAATTCTTGGCTAGCTCCCATCTTTTGTCACTTGCTGCGTCTCTGAACCTTTGGCAGTCAGACGCGTAGTGACCACTTTTGTCGCAAATTCGACATTTGTTTACCGGCTTGTCGGTAGCTGTATGCGTCCGTTGTATGACGCGTTTTCCCGCTAGAGAATCCGTTTCCTTGATGTTCTCAGGCGGGGCGAATGCACTGCAGAAGTGAGCTTGCTCGGTTATGAAGTCGCTGAAGAGTGACAGATCCGGCAGCGACTGGTACTTTTCCGTGTACGTTCTGTACCATTGTACACGCAGAGAATTGGGTAGCTTCTCAGTTAGCTGGCGCACCAGCTCGGCATTGAGCAGATAGTGCCCCTTCTTGAGAGCTCGCAGAGTGACAACTCCGCTTCTGACTCGACTTGCAAAGGTGCAGATGTCCTTGGGCGACTCGCTGCATTTTGGTAGCCCTCTAAGTCGGTCTGTTTCGGCCTGAGCTATTGAGTCAGGACGTCCAAACTGTAGTTCCAATTCTCTCATGATCTCATCCGGCTTTGCGTTCCCGATGAGCTCTGAGCTCACTGTCTCCAGTGCGCGACCACGCAAGCTCCTTCTGAGTCTTGCCGTGTTTTCTATGTCGCTGAAGTAGGCATGAGTTGCCTCGTAAATGGCTCGAAAAGATAGCCATTCTGTATGAGCTCCACCGAAATTCGGCAGAGTCATGATAACCTGCGACGCCGATCGGTTAGGCGTCCATGGTTCGATTTTTCTGTCGGCTAGCGACGCTATAGCGGATGTCAGCTCCGTTAGAAAAGGACGGAGTGACTCTTTCGCTTCTATTTGCCTTGGCGGCTCCACGTTGGACGGCTCTGTCCTAGGTGGTTCGATGTTAGACTTCACTTGTGGATGTTCTATATGGTCGATATGTTTCCGGGAGTCCGCTATAGCGTCGACGGCCGCAGCCGGGGTCCAATCGTCATTGTCCCCTTTGGCGACGTCATTCTCCCTCAACGGTGTGGGCTCTGGCGCCTCTTCGAGCCACGAACGGACATACTCTTCATTAGAATTTCTGTCATCCATATATTCATCCTCAGAAGCTTCTTCTTCTGCTTTTTGAAGTGCTAACTTAGCGAGTTCCAACTTTATTTTCAATAAGTCTTCACGAGCTCTTGAAATTTTCTTACGTGACCGGGTCGACTTGCTAGTTGACGGCGGTCCAGTATGTTCGATACGGGCGTCACCCCGGGTAGCCATTACTTCTCCTTGAACAAAGGTCTTATCCTGGATCCTTTGTTTTCTACCAGAAGGCTTCAGTGTTTTTTCTGAAGAATCTTCTGATTTCGATGCCTTCCTGCGTGTGCTTGGTTCCTGTGGTTCCTCCTCCACATGTGTGGGCGTGTTGTCACCTATCTGTGACGTTGGTGGGCTTCTGACTGGTATGGACTTTTCTGTCCCTTCAGTAGTAGACGGTGAGCGTGGGGGCAGCTGATGTTGTACGCCCGCACCTGGACGCTCAATGGGGACTGTCCATGATTCAGGCCTCTTGTCCTGGGATCTGGTAGTCGGCATCCTGATTGGTTCAAAGTTTCAGTTTGAATACGCCAAGTACAAGTCCAATCTTCAACTTGTCTTCAAAACGTTGGCTCGAAACGGCTGAGTCCAATTCTAGACTTCTTCAATATGTCAGTTTGAATCGGCTGAGTCCAACTCTAGACTTCAACACGAACTGGTTGACATCTATTTTCGAGCTTCAAAACGGCTATGTCCAAACTTAATTTTTTCTTGAAAACTGCTAAGTGGTAACTCTGGGTTAAGTCCGATTTCAGTCGTCGGCTTGAAGAGGGTTCGCTTCCTTTTTCAAACTTCGAAAAGTATCTCCAAACTCCGGGTTAGTTTAAACTCCGGGTTATATCCGACTCTCTTAACTCCAGGTTATTCTTCAAACTATAAGTCGCTAGTCAGTCTTCAAAACTATAAGTTCCAAATCAGCTTCAAACTTCAATGTTGATACGTAAACAAGTTCACTATAAGACTTTCAACACAAAATGGGTAAGCACATGAGCATATGTTTTCACTGTACTTACTGTTGTCTAAGTGTCAACTTGTCCAGCAGCCTCCAAGGATGAGCAGCCGGTCTGGTACCAATCACTGAACTGTTGGTCCAACTCTTGACGTTAGTAGTCACTTCAGACTCCAGATATCCAGGTTTGAAACTCCAGACTTCGATCGAGAGCTTCTATCTCGATAACGACTATTTGTTTTTAAACAAATTCTAAGTCAAAAATAAGCCTTCAGCTATAACGCTTCAGGAAATTTCAGCAACTATTTTTTCGTTCTATTTTATAGAACAAGTCGCCCACACGACTATTCAATATGCTTCTGTGTGTAAGCCTCTTCTTGGATAACGCTTCAGCGATAATCCTTCAGCCGTAACCCTTCAGGAATTCTATGAACGTCGTATGTTCGTTCTATCTCCTAAACGAGCTCCCAACACGCTGTTTGAAAACTCCGATTATGAGTTTCTTAGCGATAACTCTTTAGGCTATGCTATATTCCTTCAGGATACAGTTTCTGTGTAATCTTCGATTACTGTGAATTCTCAGTAAGCAGGTTACACAACAGAAACAGCTCAAAAAACCGTATTTTCGCGACGGTAATCACACGGGAACGGTTAGCTTCTCAGGAAGCCGGTAGAACCACAGGAATAGCTCAGGAATGGCTGCTGTGTCCCAGCAAAATGGTTGTCTTCCAGGTAGTCCACGCGTGGGCCTAATCCACTCGTGCACTTTTCACGACTGTAGTCGCTCTGGAAGTTTCTACTATGAGACGATAGTACGTTGCGCCTTTTGACGACGCTAATCACCCAGTAATACGGTTGCTGACCAGTAACTGGGTTATCTCACCCAGGAAAGGGTTTCTATCGTCCCAGAGTGTACGCTATGTTTTTGACTGTTAAAGAAACATGATCTTAACCCTGGCACTTGTAAGGTTTACGAGATGGAACGTCAGTATTCTTATTTCCCTGGAACTTTTCTCACGAACGCAACGCTTAGTACCCCAGTTGGCACATTTGTGTGGTGTGTAATCTTACCAGATTTATATTGAGGGTACCTTGAGATATTTGAGCATCAGTTTTCTTTGTTCTCACGAATGTTCACAGGCGTGAGCGTCAGTTTTCTTTGTTCTCAGGTACTAGTTTTCACAGGAACGATACGTTTTGACATTACCCAAGAAACAGGAATGTAACCTCAGTATATAAGGTCACTTTACATCAGGCTTGTTTGTTCTCAAGGCAGCGTTCGTGTCCCCAGGGCATCAGGTTTCTTTTTTCACAGGAATGGGACATCAGTTTTCTTTGTTCTCGGGAACAAGGCTCTTCCTTGGCCTATATTTTCACAGCGTCCGGGACATCAGTTTTCCTTGTTCTCGGGAACAAGGCTCTTCGTTGGCCTATATCTTCACAGCGTCCGCTGGTCTGGTATGTTTCCCAGAAAATTCGGCTCGACAGGACCAGCAAATGGTCCGTAGGTTACCAATATACGGCTCGACAGGACCAGAAAATGGTCCGTAGGTTACCAATATACGGCTCGACAGGACCAGCAAATGGTCCGTAGGTTACCAATATACGGCTCGACAGGACCAGCAAATGTACGGGACGGACGTGATCGTCCAAGACCGACAGGCAATCAGGAGGTTGTAAGGCTCCTGCTTGAACGCGTTGACGCCCCTTGTACCTATTGTTCAGTTGTCATCTGGTAACTATGGACCTTGGAGACACTTGAAGGCTGCCAAGTAGGTTGAGGTGAAAAACGTGATGTCCAGGTTAAATAAAACTATTTGTTCATGGCCAGAAGCGATGTTCCTTCATGGTCCTCGATGCGCAATGATGCGTGGAAATACTTTAAGTGAAATAATGGCTACGAAATGTTCACGCGCCTGCGCACTATTAAAGAAGCGAACTCGACTGCGACGAGGACCACAACATTCCGACCGCAAAAACTTTTATTTTCAAAATAATATACGCTAAGACTCGTAGCTTGAAACTGACAGGAACTACCCTTCCACTGGACCGATTCTGGTGAAACTTGTACTTTTGGATAGGTCTCGAGGAGACCTTCCCTCCGGTCTTTGATCCAGCCCTAGCCTGCCCCTAGCCCCTACCATCAGGGAGTTCTCGTAAGGAGAACGGCGAAGAAAGGGAATTCCCGCCAGTTTGAAGCTTTACAATCGAGTTTCTCCTAAAACTAGACATGTTAGCTCTAGGGTACCAGCGAGGGACTTGGAGCCCTCCTACTGGGCCGTTGACACACATAAGTGTTACAGTTATATTCAAAACATTCAGGCGTACAGCCGCGAAATGGTGCGAGAAGTTAGCTTATGCCCCTGATCTTGGCACATAAACTCGATTCCTACTCAGACCGCTGGGTGGATTTTTAAGTTACATTCACACCCGGGTAGCCCTCGTGATGGGCTATCCCAAGGTAGAAGTCCGGTAGCTACATGTCCAACCCCCGATGAGTTATCGTTTGTTACAAGTTTGTTTACATAGCAAATCCATGTAACCTCGCACCATATCAGGTCGCTTAACTCCTCAACCACCAGAGCTAAGCTCCTTCCGGAAGTGTGGTTGGGTAGCTGGAAAACTAGGCTGTCTGACGGCGGTACCCTGATGGGTGTACCACCAGCCTTTCCGCAGCTTAAGGTGCCGGGAAGCGGCCGAATACTAAATTTTACGTCGTCTCACATCTCTAATGTGTCTGTGTGCGTTACATACCCCTATATACTAGCTCTGTGTCATGACTGAGTGTAGGCGCCTGCCTGAGGGTCCACGAAGGTAATGCTTCAGACAGCATATCTATAGCTGACCAGGCACCAAATGTCCCTGGACGCAGTGACACATCGGCAGCCGCATAGAAACGTCCATGCCGGCCGGCATACACAGACACATCCTCTCAAGTAAGTGACGCCCATGTACTAGAATTACATAGGTGCTGTCTATTTATAGGGCCTAGACAAAATTCTAGGTCACCTAGAAGCGCTAAAACGGCTTGTAACGAATTTTCCAAACACTTACTTGAGTAAAATGTATGTGTATTTCCCTTTTTAGAGTAAAAATGCATTAAGACTGGCCATGTACTGCTATTATGTATAATTTCTCAGTCATGGCATCCAGCCATCCTATCTAGAACACCTAGATGGTGTTTCCTAACAAAACAATTATATGTAAGGAAGCAATCTGATTGGTTGGTGAATAGAATACCTATAGCACCACCTGATACCCTGCTCAAAACGGGGGGTCTAAAATAAGTAAACAAAATATTTTTATTTCCTTAAACCTATACATTTATCATATAACTAAGGTACCTTATGTATAATTCTAACACATAAGCGCTATATTCACACTATAAACTATGTAAAAGCCCCCAAAACATGAGTTTAAAGTTATCAAAATTCTACAAAAACTGGTTTTAGTATAAATATAAGGTGCCGCCCTCTTACAGGTCATTGTGAACTAAACGCTCGTTGATGATGGCTGTGTTTTACGGAGTTAAATACTTGTTTCTTTCCGTAATAACACAATCAGTATGCATATTAAAGCTTCTAATTTATTGTTATTAGACTATATAATTCTATTACCTACTGATAGACACATAAAATATAATTTTAGTGTCTCAAAAACATGAGCAAAAATTAGTTACGAGCTTTACTATAAAAGGTTTTTTCACCTACCGACATCGCTTAGTATGCGATGGCGCTCTGGGGTGAGCAGACGTGTGTCTGTCAATACTATTTATTTTTACATATGACTACCTATGTAAATGGTGACGTATCGTCGCGAACATAGAGATAGCTCAAATATCTCTGGAACCACTACACCTGAAAAAATATCGTTCACCATTTGAAACGTACATTATTCTAGATGGTTTAAGGCTATAAATATATTATGATCCAGGCAAAGCCGAGGCGGGTCACTTATAGAAGCTATATTATATTAATCAATTGCACCATGTATGACTTATACAAACAATTATTCATTCCGTAAAAGAGGCAACTAAATATTATGATCTCATTGGCTGATTCTGATCAAATTCTCGAAACTTCATTCCGATGAAAAGGCAACCTAAATGCCTGGTACGCAACCGAATTGGTAAACACTTTATGAACATCAATAGAAAAACCTTTATGACTCCCTAAATGGTGAATGAAACGGCGCAATAAACTCCCCAGCATGGAATACGCTATGGGGAAGTTTTAATATAAAATAATCGATCCGGTTTTCGGTTATTGTTGCCGTACTTCACTTTTCCATTATTATTAATATTGACACAAGAGTACCTGACCGGATTGAGGGTTAGTAACGTTAATTTCAAGTTATAAAGTGAAATATTTCGTAAACAAAAGATGTCGAAACATAATCAACTTTGTTTACAGTACTTGTTAATGTTGTTCGAGTTTCAAAATGTTCTAAATCATAAAATATTGAACACACTTTCATTTACAGGAACATTTTCCTGTCCGAGAGTTTTTGATAAATGCTAATCTCTATAAGTGAACAAGGACTCTTTTGTGACCACTTTCAATAAATTATCGGAAAAATACGATCATAAAACAAAAGAGTAGTAAAGCAGTATCTAATGGAGCGGGGTTTAATCCTATTGGGGCTGTTCGAGATATGGCCGCGACGAATAATGGATTGGCCGATCTCCGGCAAAAACTGGTGAAACTTCAATACGTAATATTTGTTGCCATACTGGTCGGGGAATAAAAGAAAAACAGGTCTGACTTTTTATACAGTATTAGGTTTTTACGACTTGTATTGTAGTGCTTCGCTACATAATTTGTTTTGTGATGTCATGAATTATACTGAGCGTAATATCTCTTTGGATTCATGGGACCAATTGCCAAGAGTATGTTTGGCAAAAAGAGAACCAAGACCAAAACTGTCAAAGCGTGCTACTGGTGCGTATGAGGCACTGGAGCAACTCATTATTAGGTTTTCCACCTGGACTTAAACATCATTGGTGTAATGTGGGTGAACTGTAGCACGGGGTCCCAGCGCTAACAAGTAAAGTTTAGTTTAAATAAATGTCAATAGATGGCGCGATATGCATGGATTTGTTATGGAATTGAGTCTAAAATTAAAAAAAAACTAGAATTGATCATAATAATTTTATGTTCTTGTTTAATCAACTCTCCTAAGCAAAATTATGGAATGTTGGCCTCTTAATTCACATTTCCAAGATTATTTGAACTGATCATTTAAAATTGGTTCCAATAAAAGGGCGATTTAAAATATCTGAGGCATGCCACTCGATTTTATAAATTTGTATTGTACCACATTTTGGTACAATGAAACAGTAAAAACTTACAAAAAATACTATAAAACAAATCGTCACTATATTTATAGAAAAATAGTCACGAACCGAGAAAAAACCCTTTTTACTTGAAAGTCACTAGCACCATCTATAGCCGTGGAACGGAACCGAACACAATCGAATTACTTATAAAAATAATCAGTTTAATCAGAAGAAAAACGCTATTTACGTCGGCACGGTTCCTTTGTATGGGATGAGGCATCTATATGCTAGTATTATATCATCTGTGACTGTAGGCACACTGCCTAGCCCTTCGAGGAATAGAGACGAGTTATGTTTGTACGTAGAATGGTATATGTTTTAGATACACTATTCTGAACCGTAGCGAAAACCCATCCTAAGCTTTATAGCTTCGGCTTGTTCAGTACTGAATATGCCATGAGCATGTTGCACTGTAGACACGATACAAAACAATCTGCCTCACACGTTAACTGGCCAAACAAAGCCAATGAGTTACGTCTGACCAACTCCTTTAAACCTTCCCAATTGCTTTGCTGGGTCACAAGCAAATCCGGGACAGATAATTCTCAAGGTAGATACATCCTTTGTCCGTTTGTCTGGGTTCTGAACTGTTGTATTGATGTTGTACCTTGACAGAATAATTGAACAGGTACGGTCAGTGACAAAATCGATTAACTCTGCGAATTTTTCATAAAATATTAATTGACAAAAATGATGCAATAATCTGCTCTTTAGCATATCAAAGAAAGAGTAGAGTAAAGAAGAAAAAGGGACGAGGAAAAAGTTAAATTAAAAAAAAATACTATAAATTGCGCTTCTACATAAATTATATGTTTCCTACATAAATTACATGTTATGTTCAATAATAAAGATTCTGAAAACTGAAGTTATAATCGAGTTTTGTTGGTTACTGTATTTATTCGATCGTGAATATGACAAATCTAGATTCAAAGGTTGGCTTTGTAAACCGTTGTCTCTCCTCTCTCTCCATTCATATCTGTCCTCTTTCTAAAGCTCGATTTGTAAATTGTTTTCATGCATATTTCTTAAGAAACAGTGATAGTTAATCACGTGTCTAGAATTGTGAGACATTATGCTTTATGTCATGTTTGATGGTTCCGCATGACCTTAGTGACGGGAAGCGGTGGCCATGCGTCTATGCACTTCTAGGAAACAAGTATTTGTCTTGTTGTCACAGTCGACTGAGTATGTACTATGACGAAGTGCTTTCGAAAATTTGATGTATAGCTAAAAAGCCTTGCCAAAAAACCTGCTTAGCCTGCCTTCTGAAATTTTCTTTTTGTGAATATGCATAATTTTACTATGTTAAGTTTATGTTATGTCGTACGACAATTGAGATAAAAATCCCTCTTCCAAAAAACACTACAAAGCGAAAAATAATATAGTACACACAAAAAAAAAAAACATAGTGTCGAACTGAGAAGTTTCTTGCGTCGAATACATTATTGATGGCCGATTTCTAAATTAAGTATTTGGAGTTAAGAAAATGTCAATCCATACTTAAATGCCAAATTTTGACAGGTTATCAGGCATACTTAGATTATTTATATCAGAAATCGGGGGTGAGACTGGGAAATAATATAGGAAAACTTATGAGTACCAGTATCGTTATAACTTTCCCAAATAAAACTAAAAAAGTGAATGACATACACACTACCACAAATATTTAATCGGCAAACAATGTTTTTTATGGACATCATAGTAGCGATATGGACAATGTCATAGTTTGCCGGGGACGGCTCCATTTCAGATAAGGAGGCTGGGAATAGAAGTAATATCGATATAGTAAGCCGAAAGCCGGGCAAATATTTCCGAGGATGTGTTGATGCTTATATGTGCAAACAATTTTAGTTCTGCAAAAATATAGCGAATATATTTTTGTTTATATTTCCGTGGACCGAATTTGAAATATTGAGCTATGAGTTTTGTTCGATAACAATAATATCAGTTGCGCACGGGCGCTAGTCGTTGTTGGACGCGCACACCTGTGTGATAACAATAACCGGTTTGACTCGCTCCGTTCGTTCGTGCGTATGAATCATCGCAAAATAATGCTAATCACTAATGGCTAGCAGCGAGCTCGAGTACAACCAATCTGTTGAGGGAGTGAATGTGCGTAGTGACATAGAAGTGTGCAACAGTAATAGTGAGAATATGGAGATATCAGAAGAATTTTTACAAAATCATAGGGAAAGCGAGGTGGTGAGACCGAGTAAAAGAAATAGACAGATAGACCAAGATGAGATGTGGACAAACATTACGAGACGGGGTAAACGTTTTGCTCGAACTAGTCAAGATCATGATGAGATTAGAGTACCTGTCGATACCGTTGAAATTAGCATAACGTCGAAAGATAAGTTACCAAAACAGTTTGGATTAGCAAAATTATTAAAAACAGAGAATATACCGGACATCACAAGTATAAAATATATAAATGCATTTAAGGTTCTAATTCAGCTAAGTAACGAAGAGAGTGCGAATAAATTAATTGATTCAAAATGTTTGAAAGAAATGGGACTTAGATGTCAGAAAACACTAGAGATAAAAGAATCGTACGGGGTTATTAAAGATATAGACTTAGATTCAACTGAGGAAGAAATACTGGATGGTTTGAGCAGTGAAACAGAGATCGTAGGTATTAAAAGACTAAAACGACGCAACACAAATACTGGCCAATGGGAACCTGGAGAATCGGTCAGAGTTACCTTTAAAGGATCTTCCTTGCCTAGTTACGTGCATATCTTTGATAGCAGGGTGAAGGTGAACCCCTACCAATTCCCCGTCACGCAATGCTCACGGTGTTGGAGATATGGGCATAATGTTAGAGTATGTTCATCAATCAAAGTGATATGCCCAAAATGCGGTGAGTCTCACCCTAATTGTGACACTACGGCTTATAAATGTAATAACTGCGCCGGAAAACATATGGCGTTATCTCGTACATGCCCAATGTATGTAAAAGAAAGAAAGTTAAGAGAATTGATGGCAGATTTTAACTGTACATATAAAAGAGCTTTAACACTATACGTTCCACCTGAACCAAACCATGAGATCTCTAGAGAAAAAGAACTGGAAACCGAGAAAGAGTATTACCAAGTGTTAAGTCAAGAAACAAATATAGAAATGGGTCATGTAAAACAAACTCAAGATACATATGCTGACACATTAAAGAAGGCGGTAAGCTCAAATTCCAAAGCAAAGAAGAAGTCTGCAAAAATATATAAATATATGGAATATAATAAAAATAATTATGTTAAACCGAAGAATAAACATAAAACTGATACCGAGATGAATTGGGTGGCATTTTCAGACAGTGACTCTGAAATACAACACGTAGAAACAGAAACAGCTGATAATTCAAACAAAAAGGAAAAGGAGTCTTGGAAATTGTTATGGGATAAATTAAAGGAAAAAATTTGGGATAGCGGGACTAGTTTGGAAAATAAAGTGATGGATTGCGCAAAAGTTATCTTTGAATGGTTAACATCTTTCATGGTGGGGTACATAACAGAGCTGCCTTTCTTATCTAACATTAAAAAATGGATAACAAACATAAACATTTAAAAATCAATATTCTACAATGGAATGCTCAGAGTTTGCGACCAAAGATAACGGCATTTGAATCTTTACTTAATCAAGAGAAAATTCACATAGCAGTACTCAGTGAGACTTGGTTTGACCCAGAGAGCATATTCAGACTCAATGGATACAATATATTCCGGGCAGATCGTGACGATGGTTATGGAGGTACAGCTGTTTTTATCCATCGTTCTATCAAGGCCATACAATGCAATACAAATATTTTAAATTCACAAATTCAAATTCTGCACATTAAAATGCTCAACTGCAGTCATTTAGAAAATATTATTTCTATCTATTGCCCCTCGTCAGTGCACACATGCAAAAGTGATTGGGATGAAGTTTTTTCAATAGCACAGCATAGAACCCTTATTGCAGGTGATTTGAATGGCCACCACTCAAATTGGTCTTCCAGAACTGATACCAGAGGTAATCAGATTTTTGACGCTGTTATGGACAACAATGTATGTACACTCAATGATAACACACATACACGTTTGAAATTGGTCAATGGGGTTATACAAAAATCTTCCCCAGATGTAACTGTTGTTTCTACAGATTTGGCCTTGAAATTAAAATGGTGGGTGATGAGTGAAAACTTGGGAAGTGACCATATGATAATAAAAATTTGCTTAGAAAATAATAAATCTGATATTTCAAAAAAACGGAGGAACTTTAATAAAGCAGATTGGCAAGGATACACTCAGAAAATAGAATCGGATTTAACAAACTTGGAACTACCTTTAGATCACCAATCTGCATATAATAAATTTATAGATATTGTTAACTCTGCAGCGGATCAATATATACCCACAACTAGAGTGAGCGAGAATCCTCTTCAGTCAAACAAATTCGTACCAAAACCATATTGGAACCAAAATTTATCACGTATTGTTGCACAGAGACGCCTTGCATTAGCTACTTTTAGAAGAAATCCCAACCCACAAAATCTCGAAGTTTTAAAAACAAAAGTGAGTGAAGCTCAAAGGCTTATACGACAAGCTAAGAATAAATCCTTTCAGGAATTTTGCAATGGCATAGATAGTGTAACCTCTTCAAGAGAAATGTGGAAACGCATGAGATGGGTCAAGGGGTACAGATCACCTACATGTTTTGTTGATCAAGGTAAAGCTGAAAATTTATTGCGTAGTCTAGCCCCCGATTACGTATCGCCACCTACCCCTATATTTACTTCTTGTAACTCGCAATTGTCCAGGCCGGTTTCGGTACAGGAAGTAGTTAACTCACTTAAAAAAACAGATACAGCTCCGGGACATGACAATATTTCATACTCTATGATAAAACATTTACCATATATCGCTAAAATTTTGCTGGCATCCATATACAATAAATTTATGTCATCCGGATTCGTACCGGAACAATGGAAAAAGGTTAAAATTATTCCTATACCGAAGCCGGGCTCGAGTGCCGATGTTCGACCTATTGCACTTATATCTTGTTTATGTAAGATACTGCATACTATTATAACACGCAGGCTTGAATGGTTTCTAGAGAAAAATAATTTATTATCCCATGACACCACGGGCTTTCGAAGATCTAAGTCATGTTATGATGGTCTTTCCAGGTTGGTTACACGTGTTGAATCAGGGTTTTCTAATAGTGTACCAGCTATTGGCTGTTTCATAGATATTGAAAGTGCCTACAATAATATAAACTTGACATCTCTTTTAAGGATTTTGGATAACTTGGGAGTGGGTTCTGTTCTTTGTTATTATCTTTGGCAGTATCTTCATCATAGACATCTATTCGTTGAACTACGGGACAACAGTGTAATATGTCGAAGTACTGGTATGGGCATAGCTCAAGGAGACCCTCTGTCCCCTTTACTATTTAATGCGGCCACTGTTAATGTTTGTAGAAGCATCACCAATGTTTACATTTCGCAATATGCCGATGACTTCATTTTATATGACGTACAGAAGAGTTTGTCCGATTCTGTGTCCCATATACAAAACGCATTACATATTTTTCAAAGCTTGATGGCTGATTTAGGTCTAAATGTTTCCCATAAAAAAACAAAGGTGTGTATTTTTAGTAGGGGGAGAAGAAGAAATAATATCCAACTCACTATTAATAATAACTCCATTGAACAACTAAATTGTGTCAAGTACCTTGGTATGTGGTTGGACAGTTCCCTAAAGTGGGGCAAACATATAAATGAGGTAAGGGAAAAAGTTTGTCGTTTTCTAAATGTTTTTAAAGTATTAGCGGGTACCAAATGGGGCGTACATCCCTTGCATCTTAGAAAGCTGTACATAGCTATAATTAGAAGTAGGATAGACTATGGTTCCTTTTTGTACGGACATTGTGCAAACAGTCATCTTCTTAAGCTTGACAGAGTGCAAAATCAAGCAATGAGGACCATAGGAGGATTTATTAGAAGCACGCCTATCCATGTAATGGAAGGGGAGCTGTGCCTCCAACCGTTATTTATTCGAAGACTGTTTTTGACAGCTAAATTTTATTTAAGATCAAAATCAGTTCGTAATAATATTCTAATTAGTATATTGGGAGAGCTGTCTGACCAATGCCAAGGTTTTTATTGGAGAAACAAAAAACTGCCATTATTAGTCGATGTTCACAAAGTATACACAAAAATGCCCTTGTACTCTAGCCCAGTATTGGATATTTACTCTTTGGACACTTGGGTATCTAATATAAATCTAACTAATGTAATAAGTGACACAATTGAAGATATAAGTTTGCCAAAAAGACTCATTAATGTCACGGATCTTAATAATACTTGTGTAAAAATGATGGATGATAAGTTTAGTCAACACTATAAAATATTTACGGACGGGTCCAAGGATGGTTCAGACTTAGGAGCTGCTTTTTTTGATCCTCAACTTAATATTAAAGCAAAGTTTAAAATTAATGCTAAAATTTCTATTATGTATTGTGAGCTCATAGCTATTTCTGAAGCTCTGTTATATTTACTTAGTATAAATCAAGATAATTTTGTTATATTCTCGGACTCAAAAAGCAGCCTCCAACACTTGGCTCGTGTACCCTCGAGTCTTCGAGGATACCCGATAGCCATAAGTATTCTTGACTCAATCTGTGAGATGCAGTCTTTGAATAAGACCGTCACCATTCAATGGATTCCCTCACACATCGGAATCATGGGTAACGAAGAAGCAGATTTAGCAGCCCAACAAGCATCTTACGAGGGTATTAATTACGCATGCTTACCGTTATATTCAGATTGGCTTGGTCATGTAAAAGAACTATGCAGGCTAAGATGGCACGAATATTTTGATGAGCGTTCAAAGATTAAGGGAATCTGGTATAAAACCATTCAATCTGAGCCGCTTCGTAACCCATGGTTTGAAGGAAGGGAAATAGAGAGGAAATATGTGGTAGCTTTGTTCAGGTTGCGATCCGGCCACATCCCAACCAATAAATTCAAATATCTAATGGGCAAAAGTACCTCACCAAACTGTGAAATATGTGGCGTGATTGAGGATACCTATCACGTGTTGATGGAATGTGACCGGAACATTCAAGAAAGACATGCTTTGTTTAGTGGGGGATTTGAGGTGGGGGTATGCAATAGCATCCTAGCATCTCCTTTGTCGGAGGAGGCTAGGATGTTGTGTCGACTGTTAAAGAGGGACTGAGCATGAGCGGTTTGTCTGCTGAATATGTTACGACATATCTAGCGGACGTGCCTGCTTAAGTTTAATATTGTAGTAGTGTTATAAGTAAAGATTAATTGTTCATTACCCATTGTTTAGTTTTAAGTTGCTATGTTTTCTTTTATTGGGGTGACATTATCACTCAGTGATAAAACCCCTTATAACAAATAAAGATTAAAAAAAAAAAAAAAAAACAATAATATAATCTTTATAACAGATAATCGATAAGTCGGTATCAGCATAAATATGTTATAAATTGAGGTAGTTAACAACGTTTGGTTCAACATTAAAACAGGGCTGCATTTTTTAAACAGTCTTATCCTGCTTACAGAAAAGTATTTAGCACATATAAATGTGTCCATTACTTTATCAAAATTGATAGAAATAAAAACAACCTACTAACCTAAATGTAATTAAACAATACGTGCAAAACCATTACAAAACTGTAAAATTGACACACAGACATTCCATTCAGGTAACAGCCTAAACTAAGCTGCAAATAGCACACTTTATAAAGGAATTTCTATCACATAAAGTTAGTTGGAGTGCTCAGTAGCACTAATACACGTATTTAAGTTAGCTAGCGTAGAAATATCAAATGTTGGAAAACTTTCGGTCGCGGAAAACAGTTCCGCAAATTGCATGTAATTTCGCGCGGTTCCCTGAAAAGGAATTCACTAATGGCCGTGCGAAATCCCTCTATATAAGTACAACACTCAAAACAAGCAATTGCAATCAACTGAATGGCATTATTTTATAAAATAGGGAAAGTAATGAAATATGCGTCTTTTTTGTGGTATTATACGGTATTTTTTTTGTACCTTTGACGGATGTTAATACGAGCTTGTGATGAATGTCAATTGTAATACCTTTATTTAAGCAGGTATGTTGTGTATGATTGGCTGAGGTATTATTATTGTTCATCGCTAACATTAATAAACATTCTGATGTGATTTATTTCTCTAAGAAATTCTTTGTCGACTATCTTTGTAAATATTTGTATATCATCATGTCTGCTTTTCCTGGAGGTACGTACATCCAGATTTCTCCAGTTATTTTTAAGTCAGATATGATAGGGGAAAACCTTTTGCCCTTAACTGGTTACAAATGCACACTACTAAGAAATTCCAAATGAATGTAACTCAGGGCCTCACGTTTAACAGTCGCCCTTGCGATCATGATACCAACTGTCAGCAAGACAGTATTTGACACACTAAAACCCAAATTACAGCCATTTAGGTCGTCCATACATTTTAACCCATCAAACGCTGCAGTATGTCACTGAAAGAATAATATAGGATGCATTTACTCGTTTATCGGTGCGGGAAGTTTGAAGTCAAGCGGGGAACTAGTTTGTAAGTTGGTCGTACTAACTAGGAGCATGTCGATGTCACTAAGTAAGTATCTTCATGGTTAAGCAGGGACAATTAATCAGTCGACGAACGCTCGCTAGTGTGTGCTACGTGACGTAATGTGGGGAGTTTGTTATGAGACAGATGTGAAGCTGATTATGAGTCTTTCACTAAGTATCCAGAGTGGTATTAAAGGTCTTTTAGGTACTATGCACTTTGCTTAGCTTGTACCACGCCACGTGCTACGGTGTAGCATGCACTACGCCACGCGCTACGACGTAGCTTGTTTATGCTAGGATGAAGTGTGAAGTCAATGCGCTTCTATCGCCCTTCTTGCTCACTAAGTTTGTCGTACTAACTAGGAACACATCTATGTGACTAACTAAGTATCTTCTTGGCTAAGCAGGCACAATAATCAGGCGCCGAACGCTCGCTAGTGTGTAGTGTTTGACGTAATGTGGAGAGTTTGTTATGAAACAGATGTGAGGCTGATTATGGATGTTTCATTTAGTATTGACTGCGGTGATATAAGTCATATATTTAGTTTGTTAGAGTGTGTTAGTAGTCCTTAACTATATTTTTCTATGAGCCATTTCCCGCGAGGTGAAATCGGAAAAGATGATCCTGTCTCCTTCGGTTTGGGTTCAAATCACTGGTAGGTACATATAGTTACAACTATTAATACCAACGTTATAACAATACTTTACGTTACGTTATATTGTATACGATACGTTATAGAAGTAAACTGTTAATTAATATAGCAGAAAAATAGAGAGTATTTCGACATCTTCAATGGGCTACGGTGTAACATGTACATTGCGACGGACTACGGCGTAGTTCATCTATTGCTGCGATGGGTGATGGAGTGAAGTCTTTTCGAACGCGATAAAATTATTTTACATAGAACTTATACACATGGATGTCTCTTCCAATTAAACAATCAAGCTGTCAATTTTTAAGTGTTCTCGCTGTTTAATGAAAAACATGAGTAACTTAATAAAAATAATTTATTTAAATAAAATCTTGCTACTAATCACGTTAAAAGACATAACGACTAACTGAGAGACTACTGAATTGTGAGTAAAATAATGACACGCTTTATCGGAAAAACTGTTAAAGCATGCAAAGAAAACAAAAAAAACTGCTTTTCAAATGCGTTATGCTAACATAAGCACCTTAACAGTACTTTATACTTTAATAGTGTTTTATATCAAGAGTTATCGACATGTTTAAATACGTGTTATTTTTCGAAAAAAATATCAAGTTAATTAAAATTCTCAGTTTTTATAAAACAAAGGCAGGGATGGCTTTAGAATGACGATAAATACGGACAAAGTAAAACTGTTCAACATTGGTAAGCAATCAGACCGACCTAATAACAGCAGCAACTTCAGTAAAATCACAGAAACTGACGCAGAACACAATCAAATCTCGAAGTTCTTGATTTGTGTTTTCTTAACAGTCCCACAGGCCGCAGTATCGATGGGGTATCGTGACGAACATTCTAAGAGCTCATTAGTCCTAAAACAACGTTAACTCACGACTTGTTTGAACATGCCTGAATAGTGTTCGCTCAACGGTTGATTTCTGGCCGAAGCTCCGAAGCCGAAGTCGAATGTTGAATAACCCTAAGAAATTCAGTTCAAGATTAGCAACATTTTTTAAATTTGTTTTTGATGTAAATATTTTCTGGCGATGGAAACTGGCCGACGCAACGGAGTATGAGTTATGACCGCTGCCTCCCGCCTATTGCCTTTTGCATCGCGCTCTTGCGCATTCGTTCGAACAGTTTGGTCAATTTCAGTACTAGCTAGAAAACATCGCCCTATTTTGGCCGAAGACTGCTGAATACGAAGCCATCGCCAAAGGTTCAGTCGGATACTTGCTTAAATCAGTGCCGGATTCAGGAATGTGGGTCGCAGGGCTATCTGAGGTACCCATCGAAAGTAGTGACATTTTAAAGTTTTGGGACGAACCTTTATACATATTGTTTGTTCAAGGACATCACTACAGCCGCCATGTTTGATGTTTGTTAAAGTTTATCATATTTTGCTAGTGATGGCGCGTGTAGGATCGTCGTTAGGTAGTTTGTAAATAGTTTTTATCAACACACGTGTATACCGTATTTCAAGGAAAATATGATCGTTTTGGGTGACACTGTAAGTGCAGAGAGTAATTGTAATAATAAATAAATGAAAGGCGATAGGATTAATGTCAAAACTGATCAAAAAAATACCAATTGTTACAAATTGATGTATAAAAATCTCAACACTGTTTAGCGACACTTATATTCATAATGTATATTGTATAGATTTTTTTTATAATAATCTGCCAGACAGATGCTCATTGGCTGAAAGTATTTTATAAAAAAGGCCCTTTATATGTATAGTCATCAGACTCATAATCAAATTGCAGCCGAAAGATGAAAAGGTCATCCTTCGGCTATTTAAATTTAGAATCAGTCAGTCTATTGTGCAATGAATTTAAAAAAAATGCATATTATATTTATAGTGTCATCATCAGAGTCAACATCATTATTGCAGCCGAAAGATGACCTCTGGGCATAGGACTCCCCGGAGCGTCACCTCATCGAGCGTTTCTTTGTTAATGATAAATGAAACATCTGGTCATGCAGAGAAGCCGTCTATTGAACGAGTATCCTGCTGTGCTATTTTATTATAAACCCGGAAATTAATAATGATGGGAGCTCTTGTATCTTCGTAATTTAAAAACTCTCTAACATTTTCAACATAATTTGCCTTAGGTAAAAATATATCTGACTGTAATAAATTTGTTTTTCTCACGTTTTACATTCGTAAACATGACATGAGCAATAATTTAGGTTATCATTTTGGGTCGGACTAAAAATATGCCTGAACAAATAATACAACCAGCAATGACGGGGGTTCTTACAAAGAGTATTATACAACATAATTTTAAGAGTAAGATTTCACTTTGATGTGACGTCAGTATATTAACATTGGAAGGGAAAATGTTGGGAAAACCGGAATGTTCCCATTTTTATACATCGTTGCTTTGATAATGTTATTGTAGAGCTCATATTTTTCACGTTGGTTTCATCGGGAAATAACAGAAGTGTTTTATTTGTTATCAATTCCTTCACGAGATCCTTGTTTGAAATAATAAAGTTAGCTTTTACATACTGCTAACCTCGAACTGTGATGATTTATAATAATAAATCTTTAATATAAGATATCGGTGGTTATTGAAGATTTTATATAACTCATATTTTTTTTTATAATTTTGTCTAATTTTATGTTGTTTCAATGTTTGCCTAGAACTTGTATATTTCGTGTAAGATGTACTATCTTTAGTAGTATTTTTAATATGTGAGCTTGTGAGTATTGATGATATTTTACTTTGAAATGTTTATGTTTGTGAGATTTCAACGATTGGCGAAGATGCGGGCGGCACATAGTAAATTAAAAAAAAAAACCAGCCATTTGCGAGTCGGACTCGCGCACCGAGGGTTTCGTACAAACCTCAGCTTAAAGGTGTTATAAACGTGAGTATTTGATATGAATTTCAATTTAATACCTTTACGCGTTCATGAGGAAAGATGTAGTAAGTAAGTTTAAAAATATTAAAAATATTTATTTTTTCATATTAGGATGTAACAAAAAATTTACGGTTTTCGCAATTATTCCTTTATCTGTGCTATAAGACGTTCGTACCAAATTTCAAGATTCTGAGTTTACGGGAAGTACCCTGTAGGTTTTGATTTCATTGCGAGTGTCGAAAATGTACTTTTATAAAACATTATTTAATTATTTATTCTCATTGCAATTTACATTAACATTAAAACATCACCTCTTTACGCCATCAGAGAGCAATTTAGCCTTTTAATAAGTTAAAATAACGTTACTTTCTGTTCCAAACAGAACATCGAGTTGCGAACTTCGATTAACTTTTTCCCGATCCGACATTCAATTCTTACTTAATTGAAAAGTTCAAAACGAACTTTCCGAGAGATACAGTACAGACCGACACTTTCCTAATTATAAACGTCAAGGTTGTCTTGGAATCTTTGTGTATTTTTAGAATTAAAAAAGCCTTTATAAATTATAAGGCCCAATTGCACGGCAAACTTAACTCGGAGTTAGTTGCTAACATGAGGTTAAATTGACAATATTGTATGACAAACTGTAAATTTAACCCGGCGTTAACTACCCAACTAATTCTGAGTTAAGTATTTCGAGCAAGTGAGAGAGAATATATCGGTGTAAGTGGTAAAAAACAAATTATCTGTTCTTTTCAACCCCCGACGGAAAAAGAGGGGTGTTTTAAGTTTGACGTGTGTACCTGTTTATTTGTGTCTTTGCGTCTTTGGGTGAACTGGCTGAATGGATCTGGATGAAATTTGGCACAGAGTTAAAATAAAAATTACAATAAAAAATATTCTTTTAAATCAGACCACTCTGTAAAAGTTGTGCATGGTTATACATAAAAACAGATACATGTCGAATTGAGAACCTCCTCCTTTTTTTCGTCGGTTAAAAAAGGCATTACGACATTTTGAAATCACACTAAGCGATGACCTTTCTACGGTTGCCAAAGTACCACAGAAGTCAGTTGAAGTTGGCAGTACAGTTTCAAAACAACAAGAGATTGCGTGCAGTTGGTTATTTACAAGTTGAAATTGAACTAAGACGAGTGATTCCAGGAAAATACACATACAATCTTTTGGAGGAACATTAGGGCATTTTCAAACCGGAATAAGATACATTTGGCTGTATGAAAGATAGATAAAACATAGATTTTTTTATATGTCATTGTAAATAAATCAATAATTCTAGTAGGAAAATAAACAAGTTGTTACTATTTATGATTTTCAATTTCTAGTTTTCTTTTTTCAAATATTTACGGTTCCTAATTGGTATATTCCTCTGGAGAAGACACTCCTTTCTTATTTACTAAATTAAACATTGCAAATAAAATGTTAAAGTAGTAATGAGCAACTAGCTCCGTAAGCAGTTTTTAAATCGTCTTTATTTTTTTTTTTATTTATCTCACCTGATGGTAAGCGATGATGTGGTCGGCGGTGAAACACGCTATTCACTCTTGACCTAAAGACCCCCAGATTGTAGCGGTTGGGAAACACAGACTCCAGCTGGGAATTCCACTCCTTAGCTGTACGCATAATGAAAGTACCATTACTATTTCAACATCCTCATACTAAAACAGTATAGTAATCAATCGGATCCCCATATAACCTGAAATGCTCCAGATAGTGCCTTCTCATCTAATATCTAGATCGGCAGATGTCGTTAGTTGCGCCTAGTTCATAATGTCCATAGAACTGAGCAGCGAAGATGAACGTGCATCGTGTTACGTCATGACAGATAGCTAGCAGTAATTACTAGAGTTTCGTTTGTCTTGTAGCGTCTTCAGGCTCATGCTACTTCACTTAGTACTTGCTACTTAGTTAAGAAATAAAATTTGTAAAGTAAACGGATACAAATTATAGCTGATGACTTCCAAGCATACAAGCGCTACGTCAAGCCATCCTGAATCGCGACCACGAGGAAGACGACTTTCATCGAAAATTCATCATTTCTCTGTGGATATGTGATAGGCAAAATTATTGTTTCTGGGGCACGGAACATCCGCTTTTACCCCACGAAGAGGCATTACACCCGCTTAAAATTACTGTATTTTGTGCTGTTTACGCTAGAGGTGTCATCGCGCCGCTAATCAGCAAGTGTGGTCGGCGAGGTCTACAGAGCCACGCGACTTTTTTCTCCCTTAAAGGGATGAATTGGTACTGGTGAACATGTGGTTCCAACAGGATAGTGCAAAGGCGCGTTATTCACAAACCACAACCGAACAGACCCTAGACTTCTTTTTGTGGGGTTTTTGAAGTCAACAAGCCTCAGACTCTTAAAGCCCTCAAAGATAATATCCGCCAGAAGTTCTGGCAAGAGTGATCACGCTCAATCTGGCTGGTTCTTTCCTCAAAATACCATTTCGGACATCAGTCTATATGGTCTTCACATGACCCAACCAAGATTTTGTTTGGACTTTCAAAGAGAATGTGAACTCAGAGTTTGTTTCGGCCTTTCTTCTCAGAGTAGTCAGATAGAAAACGCCGACCTAATCTAATTTAAAAAAATATAATCGGCATGTAAAAGTGTTTGTGTAAACCAACTTACAGAAACAAATCATTTATCATAAATACATACATAAACTCACGCCTATTCCCATGGGGATAGGCAGAAACTACAGAACGCCACCTGCTACGATCCTTACATACTTCTTTTGCTTCACACAAATTCATACATCTAGTCATACACACACGCCGGTTATTAGTACTGCGCACTTGGCCTTTCTGAAGAACATCACCTATAAGGTCTATGTATGTTTTTCTAGGTCGTCCCCTCCCGGCGTTTCCATTTACGTCTGCCTTGTAAATAAATACCTATCGTTAGTCGCCTTTCATTCATCCTCTCAACATGGCCAAACCATTTTAACATACTCTTTTCAATTTTAGTCACTACATCTTCTTTTAAACCACAACGTTGTCTTATTACCTCATTCCTCAATCTATCATTTATCATTATAAAAACAAATACAGGCAAAGAAAATCAGGTGATAACTTTTGCGCCAACCTGTATTAAAAGATATTCTTAAAAATTGCAGTAATCTAGTATGGTATAAAAATATTATAATTCATCTTCTTTTCTAGTCTATGGAAAACTCTTTATAAATTTTGGGCCCAGTAGGTGGCCACCCCGATTGCGACGTCAGTGGCGAGCATAAGGTCTTCCAAAGTGCAGGTGTATGGGCACTTGGGACTCAAACTCAATATTATAATTTATCTTTAATACTCAATTGAAAATAACTATTGATTGACCTGACACTATACCGAAGACATTCCGAATGTCAGCCTGTATGAGATTAGGATGGCTCTGAAACAACTTAAGAACAACAAGGCACCGGGTGATGACGGAATTACGGCCGAACTAATGAAGACGGGTTGAAAACCGGTACTTAAGGCCCTTCAGAAGCTTATGATTCCGTCATACTCGAGGGGAAAACGCCACAGGAATGATGCAGGGGTGTGGCGGTACTCTTCTTCAAGAAGGGTAACAATGCCCTACTGAAGAACTATAGGCCCATCACACTCCTTAGCCATGTCTAAAAGCTGTTTTCAAGAGTCATCACGAATCGTCTCGCGCGCAGGTTTGACGATTTCCAGCCTCCCGAACAAGCCGGATTCCGTAAAGGCTTCAGTACCGTAGACCACATACATACGTTGCGGCAGGTTATACAGAAGACCGAAAAGTACAACCTGCCTCTCTGTTTAGCGTTTGTGGACTACGAGAAAGCCTTCGATTCGATCGAGACTTGGGCTGTACTGCAGTCTCTCCAACGGTGCCAAATTGACTACCAGTACATCGAAGTGTTGAAGTGTTTATACAAAAACACCACAATCTCAGTTCGACTTCAGGATCAGACCTCGGAACCCGTCCTTCTGCAGCGAGGTATGAGACAGGGAGACGTCATATCTCCGAAGCTCTTTACCGCTGCACTGGAGGATGTCTTCAAGGTTCTGGACTGGAGAGAGCTAGGCATCAACGTCAATGGCAAGTACATGCCTCACCTTCGGTTTGCCGACGATAAAGTGGTTATGGCTGAGACCATGGAGGACCTCAGTACGATGCTCGATGATCTCAGTAGAGCTTCCGAAAGAGTTGGTCTTAGGATGAACATGGACAAAACCAAGTTGATGTTAAATGCCCATGTTACACCCATTCCTATCAAGATTGGAGACTCTACACTCGAAGTTGTGGGCGACTATGTCTACCTGGGACAAACGATCCAATTGGGTAGGGCCAACTTCGAGAAAGAGGTCAACCGTCAGCAGGGCACATTGCTCGCAGAACAGATGGCCGATGGGGCAGAAAGGTTCTGGAATGGCGACCGCGAACCGGAAGACGTTGCGTTGGAAGGCCTCCCACCAGGTGAACCGATAACCTGGTGAAGGTTGTGGGGATCCGCTGGTTACAAGATGCACGGGACCGGTCAATGTGGCGACGCTTGGGGAGGCCTATATCCAGCAGTGGACGTCTTTCGGCTCATATGATGATGATGAGAATAACAGTCAATCTAAATGTTTTTTGCTTTTCTTAATTTTTAGGTTTCCGTACCCAAAGGGTAAAAACGGGACCCTATTACTGAGACTCCACGGTCCGTCTGTCTGTCTGTCTGTCACGAGGCTGTATCTCATGAACCGTGATAGCTAGACAGTTGAAATTTTCACAGGTGATGTATATCTGTTGCCGGTACAACAAATACGAAAAAAAAAAAAAAATTAAGGGGGGCTTCCATACAACAAACGTTATTTTTTTGCCGTTTTTTACGAAAATGGTACGGAACCCTTCGTGCGCGAGTCCGACTCGCACTTGGCCGATTTTTTTAATTAGCGCACATTCGAATTTCTCCTAGGGTTTCTTATTCGTGGGAATAGTTTGTTTACTAGATGCAAATTATACATAAAAACATTTAAAAAGCTTTTATCTTAACTGATATTATACACATAGAGCCTGAATTTGTGAGTTTGTTCAGACGTATAGGGTAGACAGGTAGGGTATCTCTGGAACCACTACACATATTTGAAAAAAATGTTCACCATTTGAAAGGTACATTAATTCAGATGGTTTTAGGCTATAAATTATTAGGACCCAGAAAAAGCCAAGGCGGCATTTGCCTGGGTCATATCAATTGCACCCATATATGACTACAAATAATTATTCATTCCTTAAAAGAGTCAACTAAATTATGATCTCATTGGTTGATTCTGATCAAATTCTCGACATTTCATTCCAATGAACAGGTAACCTAAATGCCTAGTACGCAACCAAATAGGTAAATAAATGATAAATGATTTTATTTCTGTAAGTTGGTTTGTACAAACACTTTTACACGTCGCTCATATTTTTTAAAACTAGATGAGGTCGGCGTTTCCTATCTGACTACTCTGAGAAGAAAGGCCGAAACAAACTCAGAGGTCACAGTCTCTTTTAAAGTCCTGACAAAATCTTGGTTCGATCATGTGAAGACCATGTAGACTGATGTCTGAAATGGTCTTTTGAGGAAAGAACCATCCAGATTGAGTGGACCTGTCCAGTCAGTGCACGCATTTGTCAATAACCGAGCAGCTCAACTCAGAATTTTAGGAGCTCAACGATTCGACGAACAATACCAAAGAAAGGACATTCGGGTAGGCCGCATAAACTACTCAAACTTCCACATGATTAAAAACTAAGATAAATTAAAAAACAAAATAATGATGCACATAGTCTTCACATTCACAATACTTAAAATAAAATAATATAAAACTTTAAAAAGTAAATATTCTTGTCATTGCAAGAAAACAAATAAAAAAAAATTTTTTTTTTTTAAAATAACAAAATTCATGGTGCAAAATATTTAAACAAAAAACTAAATTAATTAATTGGAGCAGCTCACTCCCAAGCCGTTTTATCCTCAACGTAATCTTTAATGCTATAAAACGCTTTTTGGCACAACTTACGTTTAATGAATGATTTAAATTTATTAAGACTTAGATTTTGTACGTGGCTTGGAAGCATATTATAAAAGCGCACACATTGACATCTAAACGAGCCACCTATTTTCTTGAGCCTTGTTGTAGGTATTACAAATTTGTGTTTGTTCCTAGTATTTATATTATGGATATCACTGTATTTTTTAAACAATTTTGTATTTTTATGTGCATATAAAAGATTTTCATAAATATACTGAGAAGGCACAGTCATTACATTAATCTCCTTAAATTTCTCTCTGAGAGAGTGTCTCGGGCTTAATTTATAAATTGATCGAACAGCTCTTTTCTGCAAAACAAAGATAGTCTGGATGTCGGCGGCATTTCCCCACAACAGAATACCGTACGACATTACACTATGAAAATAGCTAAAGTATACTAAACGGGCTGTCTCTATGTCCGTTAAATTACGAATTTTTCTAACAGCATATGCTGCGGAGCTTAGCTTCTTTGACAATTTATCTATATGTGGGCCCCACTGAAGCTTAGCATCCAAAGTTAAACCTAAGAATACTGTGCTATTTTCAGGATTCAATTCTTCGCCCTTTATCAGCACATCAGTTTTCACCTGCCTAACGTGAGGTAGGGTAAACTTAATGCATTTCGTTTTTTTTCATTAAGAAGTAAATTGTTAACATTGAACCAGTGAACTACTTTTGAGATCGCGCTATTTACATCGTCAGTAACCAGCTGCTGACGTTTAAGTTTAAACAAAAGTGAAGTATCATCCGCAAACAACACTATATTATGGTTATCCTTTATGAGGTAAGGCAAATCATTAATATAAATAAGAAACAAGAAAGGACCAAGAATCGAGCCCTGCGGGACTCCCATTGTTACTATAGATCCAGGAGATCTTTTTCCATTAACGTCAACGCTCTGAATCCTATTACTCAAGTATGAAGTAAGAAGATCTAGAGCGCTGTTCCGGATCCCGTAGTGGCGGAGTTTCCTGATTAGGGTTTCATGAAGAACACAATCAAATGCCTTGAACAAATCACAAAAGATGCCCAAGGCATCGCACTTATCCTCCCATGCATTATAAATATGTCCCAAAACCTCAACACCGGCTCAAAATCAGTAGTTGAACGACCCCTTGTAAAACCGAACTGTTTGCTATGTAATAATTTATGTTTATTAAAAAATATTTGCAATTGCTCTAAAATTAATTTCTCAAATATTTTACTTTATATTTCTAAATACTTTATGAACATCAAAAGGAAAACCTTTATGACTCCCTAAGTGGTGAATGAAACGGCGCAATAAACTCACCAGCATGGGATAAGCCATGAAGAAGATTTAGTATAAAATAATCAATCCGTTTTTCGATTATTGTTTCCGTACTTCACTTTTCCATTATTATCAATATTGACACAAGAGTACTCGACCGGATTGAGGGTTTAGTAACGTTAATTTCAAGTTATAAAGTAAAATATTTCGTAATCAAAAGATCTCGAAACATAATCAACTTTGTTTACAGTACTTGTTAATGTTGTTCGAGTTTCAAAATGTTCTAAAACATAAAATATTGAACACACTTTCAGTTACAGGAACATTTTCCTGTCCAAGGGTTTTTGATAAATGCTAATCTCTTTAAGTAAACAAGGACTCTTTTGTGACCACTTTCAATAAATTATCGGAAAAATACGATCATAAAACAAAAGAGTAGTAAAACAGTATCTAATGGAGCGGGGTTTAATCCTATTGGGGCTGTTCGAGATATGGCCGCGACGAATAATGGATTGGCCGATCTCCGGCAAAAACTGGTGAAACTTCAATACGTAATATTTGTTGCCATACTGGTCGGGGAATAAAAGAAAAACAGGTCTGACTTTTTATAGAGTATTAGGTTTTTACGACTTGTATTGTAGTGCTTCGCTACATAATTTGTTTTGTGATGTCATGAATTATACTGAACATAATATCTCTTTGGCTTCATGGGACCAATTGCCAAGAGTATGTTTGGCAAAAACAGAACCAAGACCAAAACTGTCAAAGCGTGCTACTGGTGCGTATGAGGCACTGGAGCAACTCATTATTAGGTTTTCCACCTGGACTTAAACATAACTGGTGAAATATGGGTGAACTGTAGCACGGAGTCCCAGCGCTAACAAGTAAAGTTTAGTTCAATAAATGTCAATAGATGGCGCGATATGCATGGATTTGTTATTGAATTGAGTGTAAAATTAACATCTTCTAGAATTGATCATAAAAAAATAATTTCTTGTTTAATCAACTCTCCTAAGCACAAAATTATGGAATGTTAGCCTCTTAATTCACATTTCCAAGATTATTTGAACGGATCAATTAAAAATGAATCCAATAGATGGCGCGGTTTTCAATATCTGCCACTCGATTTTTAAAAATACTAAAAAACACTAAGAACGTAAAAAAAAAACTGTCATACAAATCGTCATTGTATTAAAAGAAAAAATAGCCACGAAC
Organism: Orthosia gothica; assembly: GCA_949775005.1. Taxonomy (NCBI): domain Eukaryota; kingdom Metazoa; phylum Arthropoda; class Insecta; order Lepidoptera; family Noctuidae; genus Orthosia; species Orthosia gothica. Next base: position 42,435 of record CATKRY010000146.1, read on the forward strand.
CGAGAAAACCCTTTTTACTTGCAAGTCACTGCTAGCACCATCTAAAGCCGTAGAACGGAAGCGAACACGATCGAAGTACTTATAAAAATAATCAGCCTAATCAGACAACGCTACCTACGTCGGCACCGGTTGATTGTATGGAATGAGGCATCTGTATGCTAGTATTAGTAGTATTATATTATCTGTGCCTGTAGGCACCCCTCTGCGTAGCCCTTCGAGGAATAGAGACAAGTTATGTTTGTACGTAGAATAGTATAAATGTTTTAAATACGATATTCTGAACCGTAGCGAAAACCCATCCTAAGCTTTATAGCTTCGACTTGTTCAGTCACTGAATGTGCCACGAGCATGTTTCACTGTAGACGGGATACAACACAATCTGCCTCACACGTTAACTGGCCAAACAAAGCCAATGAGTTACGTCTGACCAACTCCTTTAAACCTTCCCAATTGCTTTGCTGGGTCACTAGCAAATCCAGGACAGATAATTCTCTAGGTAGATACATCCTTTGTCCGTTTGTCTGGGTTCTGAACTGTTGTATTGATGTTGTACCTTGACAGAATAATTGAACAGGTACGGTCAGTGACAAAATCGATTAACTCTGCGAATTTTTCATAAAATATTAATTAACAAAAATGATGCATTAATCTGCTCTTTAATATATCAAAGAACGAGTAGAGTACAGAAGAAAAAGGGACGAGGGAAAAGTTAAATAAAAAAAAAAACTATAAATTGCGCTTCTACATAAATTATATGTTTCCTACATAAATTACATGTAATGTTCGATAATAAAGATTCTGAAAACTAAAGTTATAATCGAGTTTTGTTGGTTACTGTATCTATTCGATCGTGAATATGACAAATCTAGATTCCGTGTAAACCGTGGTCTCTCCTCTCTCTCCATTCATATCTGTCCTCTTTCTAAAGCTTGATTTTTAAATTGTTTTCATGTAAATTTCTTAAGATAAACAGTGATAGTTAATCGCGTGTCTAGAATTGTGAGACATTATGCTTTATGTCATGTTTGATGGTTCCGCATGACCTTAGTGACGGGAAGCGGTGGCCATGCGTCTATGCACTTCGAGGAAACAAGTATTTGTCTTGTTCTCGCAGTCGACTGAGTATGTACTATGACGAAGTGCTTTCGAAAATTTGATGTATAGCTACAAAGCCTTGCCAAAAAACCTGCTTAGCCTGCCTTCTGAAATTTTCTTGTTCGTGAATATGCATAATTTTACTATGTTAAGTTTATGTTATGTCGTACGACAATTGAGATAAAAAAACCCTCTTTCAAAAAACACTACAAAGCGAAAAATTACTTGCTTTCTCTTATTGTTTTTCGTTTTTCGACACAGACTTCCTCTGACCTAACAAACACATAAAGAATTTTCAAAATCGGCGGAGTAATCGCGTTACAAACATACAAAAAAAACATAGTGTCGAACTGAGAAGATTCTTGCGTCGAATACATTATTGATGGCCGATTTCTAAATTAAGTATTTGGAGTTAAGAAAATGTCAATCCATACTTAAATGCCAAATTTTGACAGGTTATCAGGCATAATTAGAGTATTTAAATCAGAAATCGGGGGTGAGACTGGAAAATAATATAAGAAAACTTATGAGTACCAGTATCGTTATAACTTGCCCAAATACAACTAAAAAAGTGAGTGACATATACCCTACACAAATATTTTATCGGCAAACAATGTTTTTTATGGACATCATAGTAGCGCTATGGACAATGTCACAGTTTGCCGGGGACGGCTCCATTTCAGATAAGGAGGCTGGGAATAGAAGTAATATCGATATAGTAAGCCGAAAGCCGGTCAAATATTTCCGAGGATGTGTTGATGCTTATATGTGCAAACAATTTTAGTTCCGCAAAAATATAGCGAATATTTTTGGTTATATTTCCGTGGACCGAATTTGAAATATTGAGCTATGAGTTTTGTTTGATAACAATAATATAATCTTTATTTCAGATAATCGATAAGTCGGTATCAGCATAAATATGTTATAAATTGAGGTAGGTAACAACGTTTGGTTCAACATTAAAACAGGGTTGCATTTTTAAAACAGTCTTCTCCTACTTACAGAAAAGTATTTAGCACATATGTGTCCATTACTTTATCAAAATTGATAGGAATACACAACCTTCTAACGTAGATGCAATTAAACATCGTAAATACGTGAAAAACCATTACAAAACTCAAATTGACACACAGACATTCCATTCAGATCACAGCTTAAACTAAGCTGCAAATAGCACACTTTATAAAGGAATTTCGATCACATAAAGTTAGTTGGAGTGTTATAGTAGCACTAATACTCGTATTTAAGTTAGCTAGCGTAGAAATATCAAATGCTGGAAAACTTTCGGTCGCGGAAAACAGTTCCGCAAATTGCATGTAATTTCGCGCGGTTCCCTGAAAAGGAATTCACTAATGGCCGAGCGGAATCCCTCTATATAAGTACAACACTCAAAACAAGCAATTGCAATCAACTGAATGGCATTATTTTATAAAATAGGGAAAGTAATGAAATATGCGTCCTTTTTGTGGTATTGTATGGTATTTTTTTTGTTTCTTTGACGGATGTTAATACGAGTTTGTGATGACTGTCAATTGGAATACCTTTATTAAAGCAGGTATGTTGTGTATGATTGGCTGAGGTATTATTTCTGTAGAAGTTTTATTCTTCGCTAACATTAGTAAACATTCTGATGTGATTTATTTCTCTAAGAAATTCTTTGTCGACTATCTTTGCATATATTTGTATATCATCATCTCTGCATTTCCCGGTGGTACGTACAGCCAGATTTCTCCAGTTATTTTTAAGTCATATATGATAGGGGAAAACCTTTTGCCCTTAACTGGGTACAAATGCACACTAAGAAATTCCAAATGAATGTAACTCAGGGCCTCACGTTTAACAGTCGCCATTGCGATCATGATACCAACTGTCAGCAAGACAGTATTTGACGCACTAAAACCCAAATTACAGCCATTTAGGTCGTCCATACATTTTAACCCATCAAACGCTGCAGTTTGCGCATTTTGTAATGTATGTCACTTAAAAATAATATAGGGTGCAACTACTCGTTTATCGGTGCGGGAAGTTTGAAGTCAAGCGGGGAACTAGTTTGTAAGTTGGTCGTACTAACTAGGAACATGTCGATGTCACTAAGTAAGTATCTTCATGGTTAAGCAGGGACAATTAATCAGTCGACGAACGCTCGCTAGTGTGTGCTACGTGACGTTATGTGGGGAGTTTGTTATGAATAAGCTGATGTGAAGATTATTATGGGTGTTTAAATTAGTATTGAGTTTGCGTCTTTGATGTTTCATGTCTTTTTGTACAGACCTCGTGTTCAGAAATACATGAAGAATTGCGATATGTCTACTGACGATGCTTATCAGCGGAACAAGTGGCGCCTCAGGACTAGGAAAGTCATAAGAAGATTTAATATGGAGGGTAGTATTTAAAACTCTTGTGCTTAACTATTATGATTCTCATTTTCGGCGAGGTGAAATGCGAAAAGTTTACGATTATTTATTAATGAGTTCTCTTTCAAAATAGTGATAGATAGTATTGATACCAACTTTATACGGTATGGTTAAATGACTGTTATAATATATAGCAGAACAATACAGAATATTTCGAGAACGCAAATATTTGCTTAGTCGCGTGGCTTGTATTACGCATCGGGCTACGGCGTAGCATATACTACGCACTATGCTACGGCGTAGCAGGTAATTCATGACGAGCTCTGGCGTAGCTCCTCTACTGCTACGACGAATAGTGAAGTCGGTCGGTCGCTTCTCTCTCTGTTCTCACTTTAATGTTGATCGTATTAACTAGGAACATGTCGATGTCTTTAGTGTCTTCACGGTTAAGCAGGAACAATTAAATACAGACAACGTGAAACTGTTCAACATAGGTAAGCAAACAAACCGACCTAATAACAGCAGCAACTTCAATAAAATCACAGAAACTGACGCAGAACACAATCAAACCTTGCAAATCTTGAAGTTCTTGATTTGTGTTTTCTTAACAGTCCCACAGGCCGCAGTATCGATGGGGTATCGTGACGAACATTCTAAGAGCTCATTAGTCCTAAAACAACGTTAACTCACGACTTGTTTGAACATGCCTGAATAGTGTTCGCTCAACGGTTGATTTCTGGCCGAAGCTCCGAAGCCGAAGCCGAGTGTTGAATAACCCTAAGAAATTAAGATCAAGATTAGCAACATTTTTTAAATTTGTTTTTTTTTTGGATATTTTTTCGCGATGGAGACTGGCCGACGCAACGAAGTATGAGTTATAACCTCTGCCTCCCACCTGTTGCCTTTTTACCCGACTGCCGAAGGAGGGTAATGTGTTTATCAGTCTATGTATGTATGTGTGTATATATGTATGTATGTATGTTTGTTCCTATATGGCATTCCAGAGACCAAACGCGTTGGCCGATTTTGATGATTCATACGGCAATCGATTCGTCTTAACCCTGCGAGTGTCATAGGCTACATTAAAATTGAACAATAGAAAAATTGCGGATTATGGGCGCCATATTGTGGGGGCCCAAATTTTTTTTTGCTACCAAACCCATCGTGTGAGGTATCAAAATAAAGGGTTTTAAGAGGTGATTTTAAAAATATATAACACTTATATGTTTAAATGTATCTAATTCGAAAAAAACTTAACTAAATTTTTATAAATAAAAAAAGTTAAATCAAAAAATCAAAAAACCCGACTGCTTCAAAAGCAAACTATAAAGTCGTAAACAAGGAAAAAGTCATGCTGTGCAGGCGGAGGATACACCAGATTTTGGTCAGCCAGCCCGCGAATATGTATCCTCCGACTAGACAGCATGATTTTATCCTTGTTTACGACTTTTTAGTTCGTTTTTTGTATTGTGGTCTCTAGCGCATTCTTTCGAACAGTTTGTTCAATATCAGTACTAGCTAGAAAACATCGGAATTTTTTGGCCGAAGACTGCTGAATCTGAAGCCATCGCCAAAGGTTCAGTCGGACACTTGCTTAAATCAGTGCCAGATTCAGGAATTTGGGTCGCAGGGCTATCTGAGGTATCCATCGAAAGTAATGACATTTTAAAGTTTTGGGACGAACCTTTATACATATTGTTTGTTCAGGGACATCACTACAGCCGCCATGTTTGATGTTTGTTAAAGTTTATCATATTTTGCTAGTGATGGCGCGTGTATGATCGTCGTTATGTAGGTTGTAAATAGTTTTTATCAACACCCGTGTATACCCTATTTCAAGAAAAATATGAACGTTTTGGATGACTCTGTAAGTGCAGAGAGTAATTGTTATCTATACCAATATTGTAAAGAGGAAAGACTTTTTTGTTTGTTTTTACCGAATAGGCTCCGAAGCTACTGCAACGATTTAAAAAATTCTTTCATCTACGGAAAGCTACATTATGCCCGAGTAACATAGGCTATAATTTTGATGGGAGCGAAGCCGCGGGGGTCAGCTAGTAATAAAATTTGATGAATTGATGTATTAACATCTCAACACTGTTTAGCGACACTTAGCAGATGTTTGATTCATAATTATATTGTATAGAAAAATAATCTGCCAGTCAGTTGCATATTGGCTGAATGTATTTTATAAAAAAGCCCTTTATATTTATAGTCATCAGACTCATAATCATCATTGCAGCCGAAAGATGACCTCTGGGCATAGGACTCCCCGGAGCGTCACCACATCGAGCGGTTCTTTGTTTATGGAAACACGCTGTCTCCATTTATGGTGTTATGTACGTAAAGATAAATGAATCATCTGGTCAAGCAGAGAAGCTGTCTATTGAACGAGTATCCTGCTGCGCTATTTTATTATAAACCCGGAAATCAATAATGATGGGAGCTCTTGTATCTTCGTAATTTAAAAACTCTCTAACATTTTCAACATAATTTGCCTCAGGTAAAAATATATCTGACGGTAATAAATTTGTTTTTCTCACGTTTTACATTCGTAAAAATGACATGAGCAATAATTCAGGTTATCATTTTGGGTCGGACTAAAAATATGACTGAACAAAAAATAAAACCAGCAATGACGGGGGTTCTTACAAAGAGTATTATACAACATAATTTTATGAGTGAAATTTCACTTTGATGTGACGTCAGTATATTAACAATGGAAGGGAAAATGTTGGGAAAACCGGAATGTTCCTATTTTTATACATCGTTGCTTTGATAATGTTATTGTAGAGCTCATATTTTTCACGTTGGTTTCATCGGGAAATAACAGAAGTGTTTTATTTGTTAACAATTCCTTCACGAGATCCTTGTTTGAAATAATAAAGTTAGCTTTTACATACTGCTAACCTCGAACTGTGATAATTTATAATAATAAATCTTTAATATAAGATATCGGTGGTTATTGAAGATTTTATATAACTCATATTTTTTTTTATAATTTTGTTTAATTTTATGTTGTTTCAATGTTTGCCTAGAACTTGTATATTTCGTGTAAGATGTTACTATCTTTAGTAGTATTTTTAATATGTGAGCTTGTGAGTATTGATGATATTTTACTTTGAAATGTTTATGTTTGTGAGATTTCAACGATTGGCGAAGATGCGGGCGGCACATAGTAAATTAAAAAAAAAACCAGCCATTTGCGAGTCGGACTCGCGCACCGAGGGTTTCGTACAAACCTCAGCTTAAAGGTGTTATAGACGTGAGTATTTGATATGAATTTCAATTTAATACCTTTACGCGTTCATGAGGAAAGATGTAGTAAGTAAGTTTAAAAATATTAAAAATATTTATTTTTTCATATTAGGATATAACAAAAAATTTACGGTTTTCGCAATTATTCCTTTACCTGTGCAATAAGACGTTCGTACCAAATTTCAAGATTCTGAGTTTACGGGAAGTACCCTGTAGGTTTTGATTTCATTGCGAGTGTCGAAAATGTACTTTTATAAAACATTATTTAATTATTTATTCTCATTGCAATTTACATTAACATTAAAACATCACCTCTTTACGCCATCAGAGAGCAATTTAGCCTTTTAATAAGTTAAAATAACGTTACTTTCTGTTCCAAACAGAACATCGAGTTGCGAACTTCGATTAACTTTTTCCCGATCCGACATTCAATTCTTACTTAATTGAAAAGTTCAAAACGAACTTTCCGAGAGATACAGTACAGACCGACACTTTCCTAATTATAAACGTCAAGGTTGTCTTGGAATCTTTGTGTATTTTTAGAACTAAAAGTGCCTTTATAAATTATAAGGCCCAATTGCAGGGCAAACTTAACTCGGAGTTAGTTGCTAACATGAGATTAAATTGACGATATTGTATGACAAACTGTAAATTTAACCCGGCGTTAACTACCCAACTAACTCTGAGTTAAGTATTTCGAGCAAGTGAAAGAGAATATATCGGTGTAAGTGGTAAAAAACAAATTATCTGTTCTTTTCAACCCCCGACGGAAAAAGAGGGGTGTTATAAGTTTGACGTGTGTACCTGTGTATTTGTGTCTTTGCGTCTTTGGGTGAACTGGTTGAATGGATCTGGTTGAAATTTGGCACAGAGATAAATAAAAAATTATAAAAAAAAATATTCTTTTAAATTGGACCACTCTGTAAAAGTTGTGCATGGTTATACATAAAAAATATACATGTCAAATTGAGAATCTTCTCCTTTTTTTTGTCGGTTAAAAAAGGCATTACGACATTTTGAAATCACACTAAGCGATGACCTTTCTACGGTTACCAAAGTACCACAGAAGTCAGTTGAAGTTGGCAGTATAGTTACAAAACAACACGAGATCGCGTGCAGTTGGTTACTTACAAGTTGAAATTGAACTAAGACGAGTGTTTCCAGGGAATACACATACAATCTTTTGAAAGAAACAGGGCGTTTTCAAATTGGGATAAGATACGTTTGGCTGTATGAAAGATAGATAAACCATAGATTTTTTTACATGTAGATTGTAGATAAATCAATAATTATAGTGGGAAAATAAACAAGTTGTTACTATTTATGATTTTCAATTTCTAGTTTTCTTTTTTCAAATATTTACGGTTCCTAATTGGTATATTGCTCTGGAGAAGTCACTCCCTACTTATTTACTAAATTAAACCTTGAAAATAAAATGTTAAAGTAGTAATGAGCAATTAGCTTATTTATTTTTTTATTTTCTATAGATTCGCGCTTGACCATTATCTCACCTGATGGTAAGCGATGATGTGGTCGACGGTGAAACACGCTTGCCTAGAAATAACCTATTCACTCTTGACCTAAAGACCCCCAGATTGTGGCTGTCGGGAAACACAGACTCCGGCAGGGAATTCCACTCCTTAATAAAAGTACCATTACCATTTCAACATCCTCATATTAAAACAGTATAGCAATCAATCGGATCCCCATATAACCTCAGTAACTTCGCCACACAATGCTCCAGATAGTGCCTTCTCATCTAATATCTAGTTCGGCAGATGTCGTTAGTTGCGCCTAGTTCATAATGTCTATAGAACTGAGCAGCGAAGATAAACGTGCATCGTGTTACGTCATGACAGATAGCTAGCAGTAATTACTAGAGTTTCGTTTGTCTTGTAGCGTCTTCAGGCTCATGCTACTTCACTTAGTACTTGCTACTTAGTTTAGAAACCGAGACTTGCTAGTTGTCGTGTTTATAGATTTCTTGTGTTTTGTGTGTAGTCGATAGATTTAGGAAGTAGTTAAGTAGCAACCAATTGATGGCATATTACTTTATTTTATTGCAGTTTTTAGGTGCGACCTGATGCAGATGCGAGGACATTTTTTTATAAATTGTTTTTGGGATCTTTCCCAGAAATACGATGCCAGTCTTGCCAAATTGTATCGTGTAACCCAGTTACTGGGTTGTGGAGGTCAGATAGGCAGTCGCAAAATGTAAAATACTGGTAATCAGCCGCATCTATTAAGTAAGACTGAACGCCTACCACAATATACATATTTGGCCAAAGGCTGGGCGGATTGTTTGATTTACGGTTGTGCAATTTCTACGTATAATATGAATACCGCAAATATCAATTCTGCTTTAAAATTTGTAAAGTAAACGGAGACAAATTATTGCTGATGACCTCCAAGCGTATAAGCGCTACGTCAAGCCATCCTGAATCGCGACCATGAGGAAGACGACTTTTCATCGAAAATTTATCATGGAAATTTCATCATGAGCACAAGGTCCACTTCCTTCTCCGTGGATATGTGAATAGGTAAAATTATATTTCACCCGCTTAAAATTACTTTATGCTGTGCTGTTTACACTAGAGGTGTCATCGCGCCGCTATTCAACGAGTGTGGTCAGCGAGGTCTACAGAGCCATGCTCAACGACTTATTCCTCCCTTAAAGGGATGAATTGGCACTGGTGAACACGTGGTTCCAACAGGATAGTGCAAAGGCGCGTAATTCACTAACCACAACCGAACAGACACATTCCAGATTTCTATTTGTGGGGTTTTTGAAGTTAACAATCCTCAGACTCTTGAAGCCCTCAAAGATAATATCCGCCAGAAGTTCTGGCAAGAGTGATGAAAAATGCCATAAATTAGGCCTGAATATCTATCGATTCTGGCGGCGGCCACTTAGTCGATATCATTTTCTCGACTAAATGCAAAAAAATAAGACACCAAATAGACATATCATATCCAAAGTATTTCATTTATACATTCACATGCACTGACTGGACAGGTCCAATCAATCTGGCTGGTTCTTTCGTCAAAAGACCATTTCAGACATCAGTCTATATGGTCTTCTTATGATCTAACTAAGATTTTGTTTGGACTTTAAAAGAGACTGTGACCTATGATTTTGTTTCGGCCTTTCTTCTCAGAGTAGTCAGATAGGAATCGCCGACCTAATCTAGTTTTAAAAAATATGATCGACATGTAAAAGTGTTTGTACAAACCATCTTACAGAAACAAATCTATATTATTTATCATTATAAAAACAATTACAGGCAAAGACAATCGTGTAATAACTTATGCACCAACCTGTATTAAACGATATCCATAAAAACATGTAGTAATCTAGTATGGTATAAAAATATTATAATTCTTCTTCTTTTCGAGTCTATGGTAAACTTTTTATAAATTTGGGGCCCAGTAGGTGGCCAACCCGATTGCGACGTCAGTGGCGAGCATAAGGTCTTCCAAAGTGCAGGTGTATGGGCACTTGAGACTCAAACTCAATATAATAAGTGATATTAATTATTAAAGATAAATTATAATTTATCTTTAATCACAAAATAGTAAGTATACAGAAGGGCCACTCCCGCCGTTTAGAAAATTGACAGCTAAACTTGACAGATTCACTAGGGTTGCTACTATATTGATTCCGAATTAAAAAAAAAGAGTAGGTTGCCCAAGTTACAAACATAAATACATAGATTCGTCTAAACATACATCATATCATGCTTACATGCCTTAGAGGGTAGACAGGGCATCAAATATCCATTTAAATATCACGAAACATTTAATATTAAGCCACATACGATGAATATTGGAGAGTAAAAAGACGTAATAGTGTAATAATGATCCCACTTAAAAATATAAATTGTAAAATGCTCCAAGCTCGCTAGTTACAAGAACATTGACCTGGATCGCTTGGGAGAAGATGCGGGCAATATTGATTGGTCTTCTGTTTATGATAGCAATGACTTGGACAGTAAGGTTGCTGAATTTAACAAGATAGTGTTGAAACTCTTTGATAAGCATGCCCCAGTCAAAAAGGTTAGAGTGAAGCACCTTCCAGCCCCCTGGTTGTCTGACAGCATTAAAGGTGCGATGTCGAAAAGGGATAAGGCTAAAAGGAGGTACAAAAAGAATCCTACTGATGAGAACTGGTCTCTTTACAAGAAGCTGCGCAATCGGTGCGGTCGTTTGTGTAGGGATGCTAAAAGGCGCCACATCCACAACTCTGTTCAAAACTTCAACACAGCACAAGTATGGCAATTTCTTAAATCTCTTGGTATCGGCAAAACTGCTGATGACAGCACGCTTGATATAGACCTTAATGCAATTAATCTACATTTCTCAAAATCACCGGTTACTCTTGACGACAACGTTAAGGCTTCCACTCTTGACGATCTCTCTAAGCTTCCTATGCCAATGTGTACTTCATTCTCTTTTCACCCAGTTACAGAAGGGGATATAAAGCGGGCCGTCACATCTATATTCACGAAGGCGGTGGGTGATGATGGTCTGCAACTCCAGATGCTTCTTCTTATCCTTAATGAACTCTCTCCTGTTATCCTCCACATTATCAATTACTCCCTCTTTTCTGGCTGCTTTCCTTCGGCATGGAAGAATGCACATGTTCTGCCTCTACCCAAAGTCCCTAAACCCTCGTCAGTTTCCCAGTACCGTCCAATTTCTATTCTTCCAATATTATCCAAAGTCCTTGAGAGTATTGTTAATAATCAGCTGTCTCATTACCTCTCTTCAAATTGCCTGCTTAGTCCATATCAATCTGGATTCCGCCCTGGCCACAGCACTGTATCGGCCCTAGTTAAAATAACTGACGACATCCGACTGGCCATGGAAAACAGGCTCCTTACAGTATTGATTTTACTGGACTTTAGCAGTGCTTTTAATTCAGTTGATTTTGACATCCTCTTAGGTATCCTATCCTCTCTTAATATATCTCCTGCTGTGATCGAGTGGTTTAATTCTTATCTTCGGGGTCGCTCGCAATCGGTTCGCTCAGAGGAGGCTTCCTCTGACTGGTGCGATCTCGCTGCGGGTGTTCCTCAGGGTGGCGTCCTTTCTCCTCTTCTTTTCTCTGTTTTTATAAATGCTATCACTAAGGTCTTAACTTCACACTTTCATCTCTATGCCGACGACCTGCAGCTTTATCGCCACTTCAAAATAGAAGATCTCACTGGTGCTGTCGATGCCATCAATAATGATCTTAAAAACATCTATGAGTGGGCTAAAACTTTTGGTCTTTTAGTGAACCCAACTAAATCACAAGCGCTCATTATTGGTGGCAGACATTTCGTCAATTTACTAAGTAACCAGCATCTCCCTCCAGTTTTGTACGATTCTGTCGCTATAACCTATACAAAAAAAGTAAAAAACTTAGGTGTTTTCTTAGACTGCAACATATCTTGGGACGTTCACATTGCGGAAGTAAGCAGAAGGGTTTTTTGCTCGTTTCGGTCTCTGAAGCGTCTCCAAAAGTTTCTGCCTTTCTCAACTAAAGTAACTCTTGCACAGTCTCTTCTTCTTCCTCTTCTTGACTATGCTGATGTCTGCTTCCTTGTTGTGACTGAAGAACTTCTTAATAAGCTCGAACGATTGCAGAATTTGTGCATCCGCTTCATTTTTGGCCTCCGAAAGTATGATCATGTGTCGGATTTTCGGCGGCGGTTGAGGTGGCTGCCCATTCGGCAGCGCCGAGATACACACACTCTCTCTTTACTCTTTTCTGTGCTTCACAACCCTACCTCTCCTTCATATCTTCGGGAACGCTTTGAGTATCTTGTTCCGAGAGGAAAACCTTGCCGTTCCTCATCATCTCTTCTCCTTCGTTTTCCTTCCCACTCATCAAGTCGTTACGCTGGATCATTTACTGTTCGTGCTGTCCGCCTCTGGAATAATCTCCCTCACTCCATACGGGATAGCCCTTCGTTGGGAATTTTCAAGAAAAGAACAAGGGAGCATTTCCTTTCAACATGACGCATGGATGATTATGTATATATTTATTAATTAAGGATTTTAGTTATATTGTATGTATTATATTTATGCATTGTGTGCTTTTCACGTATTTATTTAGTTTATATAGTTAGTAAGAATTTAAATGTTAAATTTTATTGTGCACTTGAGTATGCTGTCCTCATTCATTAAAAAATCCCTATGACAATGAGGTTTGCTGTAAGAGAACCCAATTATGGGTTAAGCTCGCCTTTGTACATAAGCTGTCCTTTTGTATTTGTATAAATGTGTTTTGTGTACAATAAAGAATAAAGATAAGCTCGACAAAAATATAAATGTGAAAAACCAGGCACCTAATAAAATCAAAAAACCAAAGATGATCTTAAACAAGAAGAAAATTATGCTGTGCAGTCGGAGGAAACATATTTGTAAGCTGTATGACTTGAACCTTATTATTATGACAAGTTGACAATTTCATCTATGGGCTTAAAATAATTTATTATAATCCTAGATAATGAATTTCTAATATGTCATCTTGAAAGATTAATGACCTTTATAACTTAAAAATAATTGTAAGAAAGAATTCAAAACAAAAAAGTAAATTCGGTCTGTAACAGATAATAAAGGTAACCCATCCAATGCATTGTACCGTATGGTGACGGACGTAAAGAATTTCACCATCCCATATCTTCCCGTGGGTGTCGTAAGAGGCGACTAAGGGACACACCAGAGAATGGGCAGCAGCGTTCTCTGTGCACTTAAACAACAAACTGCGATCGCCAACCCGCCTGCCAAGCGTGGCGATTATGGCAAACCCCCCCAAACCTAATGAACAGCACACCGAAACGGCCCCGAGTGCCCGCAGCCCGTCTACCCTCGGCTACGGTAGCGGTCGAGGCGATGGCGTGGCAAGGGGTGCTAAGAATCCCCGTAGTGGACCCGGCTACCCCTACAAATACCGACGACTGGACCTGGGAACATATAACACGCGAACACTCCGCACCGAAGAGAAGATAGCCGAACTTGAGGAAGAATTGAGCAGGTTACGATGGAGTATTATAGGGTTATCTGAAGTCCGAAGAGAGGGGGAGGACTCGATAATCCTCAAATCCGGTAACCTGCTCTATTTTCGAGAGGGAGACCGGCAGTTCCAGGGTGGTGTTGGGTTTATCGTCCACAAGTCTCTTGTGAACAACGTGGTGAAGATCGAGAGTGTGTCGACCAGGGTGGCGTACCTTATACTCAGAATATCCGCAAGATATTCGCTGAAGGTCATACAGGTCTACGCCCCAACCTCGGCACACCCCGACGACGAGGTAGAGGCCATGTATGAGGATATCTCTATAGCCATGCATGGTTTCAAAACTCACTTCATCGTTGTCATGGGGGACTTCAACGCGAAACTGGGCAAACGAGACGAGGATGAGCTGCAAGTGGGGCAATTTGGAGTTGGACGTCGGAACAACCGGGGTCACCTACTGGCCAGTTTTATGGAGAAGGAGGGCCTCTACATGATGAACTCCTTCTTCAGAAAGCGTGAGCACAGGAAGTGGACCTGGCAAAGCCCCGATGGTGCAACTAAAAACGAGATCGACTTCATCATGTCAACCAAGAAGCAAATGTTCAATGATGTCTCAGTGATCAATTCGGTGAAAACCGGGAGTGATCACCGCATGGTAAGAGGCACATTGAACATTAATGTTAAGCTTGAAAGGTCTCGACTGATGAAGTCCACGCTCCGTCCAGCACAAATCCAGGTCCAAAACCCCGAGAGCTTTCAGCTCGAACTCCAGAATCGTTTCGAGTGCCTAGGGAGCTCCGTGGACGAATACAGCGATGGGTTCGTGGAAGCTGTCCATACGGTCGGGTCTAAGTTTTTCAAGACCCGCCGTACAGATAGAAACAAAAAGCTCTCTGATCATACTCTCAAGCTCATGAAGGAGAGGCGTGAAATGATCCTGCAGTCTTCAGACGATTCGTTGAAATACCGGCAGCTAAATAGACGGATCTCAAAGTCCTTGAAAAGCGACCTCCGCCGCTTTAATACTGAAAGTATTAAAGACGCGATTGAGCGGAACAAAGGCTCCAAGGTCTTTGCAAGAGATCTGTCTATTGGGCAGAGCCAGCTCACGAAACTGAAGACCGATGATGGCAGGATCGTGTCCGCCAAACCGGAGCTTCTGAGGGAGATCGAGAGATTCTATGGACAGTTGTACACGTCAAAAAGTAAACCCGTCGCGAATCTAGCGAATGACCCAAGAGCTAGATTGACCCGACACTATACCGAAGACATTCCGGAGGTCAGCCTGTATGAGATTAGGATGGCTCTGAAACAACTTAAAAACAACAAGGCACCGGGTGATGACGGAATTACGGCCGAACTCCTGAAGGCGGGTGGAAAACCAGTACTTAAGGCCCTTCAGAAGCTTTTTGATTCCGTCATACTCGAGGGGAAAACGCCACAGGCATGGTGCAGGGGTGTGGTGGTACTCTTCTTCAAGAAGGGTGACAATGCCCTACTGAAGAATTATAGGCCCATCACACTCCTTAGCCATGTCTACAAGCTGTTTTTAAGAGTCATCACGAATCGTCTCGCACGCAGGTTTGACGATTTCCAGCCTCCCGAACAAGCCGGATTCCGTAAAGGCTTCAGCACCGTAGACCACATACATACGCTGCGGCAGGTTATACAGAAGACCGAAGAGTACAACCTGCCTCTCTGTTTAGCGTTTGTGGACTACGAGAAAGCCTTTGATTCGATCGAGACTTGGGCTGTACTGCAGTCTCTCCAACGGTGCCAAATTGACTACCGGTACATCGAAGTGTTGAAGTGTTTATACAAAAACGCCACAATGTCAGTTCGACTTCAGGATCAGACCTCGGAACCCTTCCTTCTGCAGCGAGGTGTGAGACAGGGAGACGTAATATCTGCGAAGCTCTTTACCGCTGCACTGGAAGATGTCTTCAAGGTTCTGGACTGAAAAGGGCTAGGCATTAACGTCAATGGCGAGTACATCACTCACCTTCGGTTTGCCGACGATATAGTGGTTATGGCTGAGACCATGGAGGACCTCAGTACAATGCTCGATGATCTCAGTAGAGCTTCCGAAAGAGTGGGTCTTAGGATGAACATGGACAAAACTAAGTTGATGTTGAATGCCCATGTTGCACCCGCTCCTATCAAGATTGGAGACTCTACACTCGAAGTTGTGGCCGACTATGTGTACCTGGGACAAACGATCCAATTGGGTAGGGCCAACTTCGAGAAAGAGGTAAACCGTCGAATCCGACTGCTGGGCAAACTTCCCAAACGGCTGGGCAGCGTTTGGGAAGTTGTGCGGTATCTTCTCGTCCAACTTACCGCAGTGTCTCAAGATGAAAGTCTATGACCAGTGTGTGTTGCCAGTGATGACATATGGCTCTGAGACGTGGTCGCTTACAATGGGCCTTATCAGAAAGCTTACAGTCACTCAAAGGGCAATGGAGAGGGCTATGCTCGGAGTTTCCTTGCGTGATCGAATCAGAAACGTAGAGATCCGCAAGAGAACCAGGGTTACCGACATAGCCCGAAGAATTGCCAAACTTAAGTGGCAGTGGGCAGGGCACATTGCTCGCAGAACGGATGGCCGATGGGGCAGAAAGTTTCTGGAATGGCGACCGCGAACCGGAAGACGTTGCGTTGGAAGGCCTCCCACCAGGTGGACCGATGACCTGGTGAAGGTTGCGGGGATCCGCTGGTTACGAGATGCACGGGACCGGTCAATGTGGCGACGCTTGGGGGAGGCCTATGTCCAGCAGTGGACGTCTTTCGGCTGATATGATGATGATGATGATCCAATGCAACCAACCTCGTTACAGTACTCAATGTATGAATGACGTGACAAAGCAATCATGACAGCCGCGACTGAGCTCGGTCCAATATTGCCCAATATTCCCTGTAAAACCGAAATGTCAAAGTGAGAGTGGCCCCTCTGTCTGCGGCGCGCCGCCGCTTACGTACTTTGTGCTTTAATACTTAATAATAAAAATAGATACAAGTATATACAGTGTATAAATACTTAATTAATTAAGACTACAAACACATACACTTAAAGCAAAAACTACTCTCTAACTAAACCTAAAACTATACACTTAACTAAAATATGGCGTCGAAAAACTCCTCCCCATCGTTGACCACTGGTAATGTGCCCAAAAGAC
Organism: Orthosia gothica; assembly: GCA_949775005.1. Taxonomy (NCBI): domain Eukaryota; kingdom Metazoa; phylum Arthropoda; class Insecta; order Lepidoptera; family Noctuidae; genus Orthosia; species Orthosia gothica. Next base: position 59,321 of record CATKRY010000146.1, read on the forward strand.
TGGCAGCATTGCCACGTTGTATGGCAATACTAATTCTCTGACCAACGTAAAAGCCAGCCCTTGGGTCACGCGAAGTGTCAACAAGGCGTTTGGCAAGATCCTTAAAAAAAGCGTGAGCACTCGGACCCCACGGACCAAGAGTTTCAACCCCAAACGGCTCAAAATATAACTACCAATGAGCGTATTATAATTCCGCCGCTTGAGGTTCTCTGCAGCCGCAGCGAAAATAATATACTTAATTGAAAATAACGGTCAATCTAAATGTTTGTTGCTTTTCTTAATTTTCAATTAGCGCACATTCGCATTTCTCCTAGGGTTTCTTACCCGGGGGAACTGTTTGTAAACTAGATGCAAATTATGCATTTGAAAAGCTTTTATCTTAACTGATATTATACACATAGAGCCTGAATGTTGGGAGTTTGTTCAGACGTGTAGGGTAGACGAGTAGGGTATCTCTGGAAACACTACACCTATTTGAAAAATATGTTCACCATTTGAAAGGTACATTAATCCAAATGGTTTTAGGCTATAAATTATTAGGACCCAGAAAAAGCCGAGGCGGCATTTTCCTGGGTCATATCAATTGCACCCATATATGACTACAAATAATTATTCATTCCTTAAAAGAGGCGACTAAATTATGATCTCATTGGCTGATACTGATCAAATTATCGGCATTTCATTCCGATGAACAGGCAACCTAAATGCTTACTACGCAACTGAATTCGTAAACACTTTTTGAACATCAATAGGAAAACCTTTATAACTCCCTAAGTGGTAAATGAAACGACGCAATAAACTCCCAAGCATGGGATAAGCCATGAAGAAGTTTTATTATAAAATAATCAATCCGTTTTTCGATTATTGTTTCCGTACTTCATTTTTCCATTAATATTAATATTAACACAAGAGTACTTGACCGGTTGTGGGTTTAGTAACGTTAATTTCAAGTTATAAAGTGAAATATTTCGTAATCAAAAGATCTCGAAACATAATGTGACTACATGTCATTTATCTCTTTATTTTAATATTTTAAAACTACGCATGGCCGGCCAGATGTGTTGAACACATTGAGACGCGGACCTTCGGGTTTGACAGGCTATGTCATAGACTATGGAACACGAACCCAACCTTTTCAAGATGCTCATAAATTGCCTTTCAAAGTAAAAGCTGTCAAGACAAAAGTAATTTTCTAAAGAGGTTTGGAATATCTGATTTCTAACACGAACCAGACCCAAAACAATTAAGCGATGCACAAAAAACTGAACTGAAAAGGAGATTGGTAGATGGGCGACGGGCTTGTAGAGGCGTGAGTGGGACACTTGGTTTTAGGCGGGCAGAGACGACGGACTGGTTTTTGAGAGATCGAAAGAAGTACTAGGCTCGGAACGGAATAGGAAAAGTCGCGTAGTTGTAACGTATCGTGATATCGAGTTTAATTATTAAGTTAATTATAATTTAGTCTATCCGCGTTAATATGGTGTGCGTGCCAATATGAATGGGGTAAGTTTTAATCTTTGTATTACATAGGTAGGGACAATTCACTAATGTACTATTTATTCTAGCTTGGCGAGTCCTTGTATAAATCCTCCAATCCTACAATCCATCCTTGGCAGGCATTTGTCACGAACATTTGGTTTAGGGACGCGGTTTAGTCTTCCTTCACACTTTCGTACCCTAATTCACCATTTATACACTAAACAATTACACATTTCATTAAGGACCTTTATTGAGAGTTAACTGACATTACATACATGGAAGACGGAACCGCTAATACTCATTTCTGTATAAATTTGGCTAAATATGGCCGCTCTTAATTGAGCACGTAGGAGAACCAAATGTTAGTTGTTAAAATATATTGTTTCCTAAGAAGGTCTAGCTCAGAACACTTCGCGAAATACTTGCTGTCGCTCATATTCCAGGGAGGGGGGTAGGTTTCAGCCGGTAGGCATCACAAAGAACCCCAAATTACATCGTCTAATGACGCTTAGGGAACGTGTCTCGTTAAAACCACACCAAGCCGTTTTGTAGGCAATTACTAAATCGTCACTATTTAGCGAGACACGATATTGGATGGCTGCCGGCCCCATCCAATATCGTGCAGTCTAGGCCGAGTAGTACACGTTAGGACGGACCTGCTGCTAAAAAGCGGTCTCACGACACTCGGGTGGGAATCTAGACTATTGCAACTTAACTAATTAACGTAATTCAATTAAACGTATTTATGAATGCAAGCGTAGCGATCCTACCAACTTCCTTTCGTTAGGTAAATAATGCACTTTGCAATCCCTTTGTCTAATTAACTTCATACTTCACTATTGTTTGACTTCTTTAGCCCTTAAGGCTATCAGACAGAAATGTGTGCTGGAAGTTTGTTTTCATCATTTCTTCTTACCAGCTATTACACTACGAAATGATGGCGGGATGCTTTTGGGGCTGTCTGTAGGTGAGTTGATATTATCAACTCCAGTTACTTCCTGAGTTAAACTCTCTGCTAATTTAGTTATTTGTATTTGTAGTAATTCAAGAATGTAAATTCATTATCTGCGACCATTATTCGGTCTTTGATTTAAATACTCTATACATTAGTGTATAGAGTTTCTCACGCAAGCGTTAGTTAATTATAACAATTTAGTTTATATCCCCTTAGTTATATTTTATCCTTCTAAACCACTTCCATGTTATAATTGTATAACTGTGAATTCCAAGACAAAACAAAACATAATTTGGAATTCACTTGTCGGAAGAGAATTGACCAAGCCAGGTGACGGAATTCATTGTGCAGCGCGGAAGGCGGGGCGCTCCACCTCTGTTATCAACAGAGCCGACTTTAACATCAAATCTAGGACATTTTAGGAAAAACGAAATTTTTATCAGCCTAGGGTCATTTAGGAACAGTCACAATAATCAACTTTGTTTACAGTACTTGTTAATGTTGTTCGAGTATCAAAATGTTCTAAATCATAAAATATTGAACACACTTTCAGTTACAGGAACATTTTCCTGTCCAAGAGTTTTTGATAAATGCTTATCTTTATAAGAGAACAAGGACTCTTTTGTGACCACTTTCAATAAATTATCGGAAAAATACGATCATAAAACAAAAGAGTAGTAAAACAGTATCTAATGGAGCGGGGTTTAATCCTATTGGGGCTGTTCGAGATATGGCCGCGACGAATAATGGATTGGCCGATCTGCGGCAAAAACAGGTGAAACTTCAATACGTAATATTTGTTGCCATACTGTTCTGGGAATAAAAAAAAAACAGGTCTGACTTTTTATAGAGTATTAGGTTTTTACGACTTGTATTGTATTGCTTCGCAACATAATTTGTTTTGTGATGTCATGAATTATACTGAGCGTAATATCTCTTTGGCTTCATGGGACCAATTGCCAAGAGAACTAAGATTGGCAAAAAGAGAACTAAGATTAAAAATGTCTAGTGTCCGCAAGTGCTACTGCTGTGTATGAGGCACGAGAGCAACGCATTGTCAGGTTTTCCATCTTCACTAAAACATAATTTGTGAAATGTGGGTGAACTGAAGGCACGCCTCTGCTTAGCCCTTCGAGGTAAAGAGACGTGTTATGTTTTTACGTAGAATAAACACACTATCCTGAACCATAGCGAAAACCCATCCTAAGCTTTATAGTTTCGACTTGTTCAGTCTTGAATGTGCCACGAGCATGTTTCAATGTAGACAGGATACAACACAATCTGCCTCACACGTTAACTGGCCAAAAAAAGCCAATAAGTTACGTCTGACCAACTCCTTTAAACCTTCCCAATTGCTTTGCTGGGTCACTGGCAAATCCAGGAAAGATTCTCTAAATAGATCCGTTGTCCGTTTGTCTAGATACTACACTGTTACTTGTATTGATGTTGTATCTTGACAGAGTTTGCAATTGTACAGGTACAGTCAGTGACAAGATCGATTAAAACTGCGTATTTAACATATAATTTTAATTCACAAAAATTACGCATTAGTCTGCTCTTTAGCATATCATCATTCATCATCATCATCATTTCAGCCGAAATACGTCCACTGCTGGACATAGGCCTCCCCCAGGCGACGCCACATTGACCGATCCCGTGCGTCTCGCATCCAGCGCCTTCCCGCAACCTTAATCAGGTCATTGGTCCACCTAGTGGGAGGCCTTCCAACGTATCGCCTTCCGGTTTGCGGTCGCCATTCCAGAACTTTTCAGCCCCATCGGCCATCCGTTCTGTGAGCAATGTGCCCTGCCCACTGCCACTTAAGTTTGGCTATTCTTCGGGCTATGTCGGTAACTTTGGTTCTCCTGCGGATATCATCATTTCTGACGTGATAACGCAAGGAAATGCCGAGCATAGCCCTCTCCATTGACCTTTGGGTGACTTTAAGCTTTCTGATAAGGCCCATTGTGAGCGACCACGTCTCGGTCCCATAGGTGATCACTGGCAACACATACTGGTCATAGACTTTTGTCTTGAGACACTGCGGTAAGTTGGACGAGAAGATACCTCACACACACCTGTAGCATATTAAAGAAGAAAAAGGGAGGAGGAAAAAGTTTAATAAAAAAAGTAAAATTCTATAAATTGCGCTTCTACATAAATTATATGTTTCCTACATACATTTCATTTTTTGTTCAATAATAAAGATTCTGAAAACTGAAGTAGTAATCGAGTTTTGTTGCTGACTGTATCTATTCGGTCGTGAATATGACAAATTTAGATTCAAAGGTTGGCTTTGTAAACCATTGTCTCTCCTCTCTCTCCATCCATATCTGTCCTCTTTCTAAAGCTCGATTTGTAAATTGTTTTCATGCATATTTCTTAAGATAAACAGTGATAGTTAATCGCGTGTCTAGAATTGTGAGACATTATGCTTTATGTCATGCTTGATGGTTGCTCATAACCTTAGTGACGGAAAGCGGTGGCCATGCGTCTATGCACTTCGAGGAAACCAGTATTTGTCTTGTTCTCACAGTCGACTGAGTATGTACTATGACGAAGTGCTTTCGAAAATTAGATGTATAGAAATACAAAGTCATGACAAAAGAATCTGCTTATATTCTGAAACTTTCTTGGTCGTAAAGAAACATATTTATACTATAACTGGGTTATATTATGTCGTACGATAATTGAGATAAAACTTTTTCACAAAAAAATTAAAACCACTTCCAAAAAAGTAACTTTCTCTTCCAAAGTAAAAAAAGTCTTTGGTAAGTATTGTTTTCCATTTTTCGACACAAACTTCCTCTGACCTATCAAACACAAAAATAATTATCAAAATCAGTCCACAATTGTCGGAGTAATCGCGTTACAAACATATAATCGAATTGAGAAGTTTTTTGCGTCGCGTACATTATTGATGGCCGATTTCTAAATTAAGTATAATGAGTTAAGAAAATGTTAATCCATACTTAAATGCCAAATTTTGACAGGTTATCAGGCATAATTAGATTATTTAAATCAGAAAACAGGGGTGAGACTGGAAAATAATATAAGAAAACTTATGAGTACCAGTATCGTTATAACTTTCCCAAATAAAACTAAAAAAGTAAATGACATACACACTACCACAAATATTTTATCGGCAAACAATGTTTTTTATGGACATCATAGTAGCGATATGGACAATGTCACAGTTTGCCGGGGACGGCTCCATTGCAGATAAGGAGGCTGGGAATAGAAGTAATATCGATATAGTAAGCCGAAAGCCGGGCAAATATTTCCGAGGATGTGTTGATGCTTATATCTGCAAACAATTTCAGTTCCGCAAAAATATAGCGAATATATTTTTGGTTACATTTCCGTAAACCGAATTTGAAATATTGAACTGTGAGTTTTGTTCGATAACAATAATATAATCTTTATTACAGATAATCGATAAGTCGGTATCAGCATAAATATGTTATAAATTGAGGTAGGAACGTAAAACGTTAATAACGTTTGGTTCAACATTAAAACAGGGCTGCATTTTTTAAACAGTCTTCTCCTACTTACAGAAAAGTATTTAGCACATATAAATGTGTCCATTACTTTATCTAAATTGATAGAAATAAACATCCTACTAACCTCGATGTAATTAAACAATACGAGCAAAACCATTACAAAACTGTAAAATTGACACACAGACATTCCATTCAGGTAACAACTTAAATTAAGCTGTAAATAGCACACTTTATAAAGGAATTTCTATCACATAAAGTTAGTTGGAGTGCTCAGTAGCACTAATACTCGTATTTAAGTTAGTTAGCGTAGAAATATCAAATGTTGGAAAACTTTCGGTCGCGGAAAACAGTTCCGCAAATTGCATGTAATTTTGCGCGGTTCCCTGAAAAGGAATTCACTAATGGCCGTGTGGAATCCCTCTATATAAGTACAACAATCAAAACAAGCAATTGCAATCAGATGGCATTATTGAATGGCATTATTTTATAAAATAGGGAAAGTAATGAAATATGCGTCTTTGTTGTGGTATTATACGGTTTTTTTTTTGTACCTTTCACGGATGTTAATACGAGCTTGTGATGAATGTCAATTGTAATACCTTTATTTAAGCAGGTATGTTGTGTATGATTGGCTGGTATTATTTCTGTGGCAGTTTTGTTCATCGCTAACATTAATAAACATTCTGATGTGATTTATTTCTCTAAGAAATTCTTTGTCGACTTTCTTTATATATATTTGTTTATCATCATGTCTGCATTTACCGGAGGTACGTACATCAAGATTTCTCCAGTTATTTTTAAGTCATATATGATAGGGGAAAACCTTTTGCCCTTAACTGGGTACAAATTCACACTTCTAAGAAATTCCAAATGAATGTAACTCAGGGCCTCACGTTTAACAGTCGCCCTTGCGATCATGATACCAACTGACAGCAAGACAGTATTTGTCGCACTAAAACCCAAATTACAGCCATATAGGTCGTCCATACATTTTAACCCATCAATCGCTGCAGTTTGCGCACTTTGTAATGTATGTTACTGAAATAATAATATAGGATGCAACTACTCGTTTATCGGTGCGGGAAGTTTGAAGTCAAGCGGGGATCTAGTTAGTAAGTTGGTCGTACTAACTAGGAACATGTCGATGTCACTAAGTAAGTATCTTCATGGTTAAGCAGGGACAATTAATCATTCGACGAACGCTCGCTAGTGTGTGCTACGTGACGTTATGTGGGGAGTTTGTTGTGAGACGGGTGTGAAGCTGATTATGGGTGTTTCATTTAGTATTGAGTGTGGTGTTATAAGTCATGTATTTAGCTTTTCAGAGTGCGCTAGTAGTGCTTGAACTATTATTTTCTATGAGCCATTTTCGGCAAGGTGAATTCAGAAAAGATAACGATTATGTCTCCGTCGGTTTGGTTTCAAATCAGTGGTAGGTACATATAGTTATAGCTATTGATACCAACGCTATTACGACATTTATATATAACAATAGAGTCTATTTCGCCATTGCAAATATTTGCTCACTGGCGTAGCTTGTCCTACGCAATGGGCTACGGCGTAGCATGTACTATGCCACGAGCTACGGCGTCGTTCGTCTATTATTACGATGGATGATGGAATTAAGTATTTTCGAACCCAATAAAATTGTTTTATATGTTCTATAAATGGATGCCCTAAATTTTTCGCCTCGTACAATTAAACAATCAATCAGTCAATTTATAACTGTTCTAGCGGTTTAATGAAAAACATGAGGAACTTAATAAAAAACATTAATTAAATAAAATCTAGGTACTATACACGTTAAAGGACATAACAACTAACTGAGAGAGAACTGAATCGGGAGTAAAACAATGACACGCTTTATCGGAAAAAGTGTTGAAGCATGCAAGGAAAAAAAAAGAAAACTGCTTTTCAAATGCGTTATGCTAACGCTTAAGGTTAGATACTAACCTGTACAGTACTTTATACTTTGATAGTGTTTTATATCATGAGTTATCGATATGTGTAAATAATACGTGTTATTTGTCTATACAATTCTGTTAATATCACAATTTAATTAAAATTCTCAGTTTTTATAAAACCGACGAACCGACCTATTAACAGCAGAAACTTCAGTAAAATCACAGAAGCTGACGCAGAACACAATCAAACCTTGCAAATCTCGAAGTTCTTGATTTGTGTTTTCTTAACAGTCCCACAGGCCGCAGTATCGATGGGGTATCGTGACGAACATTCTAAGAGCTCATTAGTCCTAAAACAACGTTAACTCACGACTTGTTTGAACATGCCTGAATAGTCTTCGCTCAACGGTTGATTTCTGGCCGAAGCTCGGAAGCCGAAGCCGAATGTTGAATAACCCTATGAAATTAAGATCAAGATTAGCAAAAAAAATTAAATTTGTTTTTTTTCTCGATATTTTCTGGCGATGGAGACTGGCCGACGCAACGGAGTATGAGTTATGACCTCTGCCTCCCGCATAGGACTCCCCCAAGCGTCACCACATCGAGCGTTTCTTTGTTTATGGAAATACGTTCTCTCTATTTATGGTGCAATTTACGTAAAGATAAATGAAACATCTGGTCGTGCAGATAAGCCGTCTATTTAACGAGTATCCAGGTGCGCTATATTATTATAAACCCGGAAATTAATAAAATAAAAAAATACAATTTTAATTGAATTTAAATTGTGACATAGTGATTTTTAATTCAACTAAAATTTAATTAATTATTTAATTAATTATTAATTTTATTAATTTTTTTAAATAAAATTGTAATTGTTGTTGTGATTTTATTTTGGTATTGTTTGACTAGTACAACTAATTTTGAACGCCATAAATGGCAAAACATGTAGCCAACTCATATTAATATAAGACCTTTATACTGTACTCATGTTTTACAAAATAAATATATCTTATCTTATCTTATCTCTTGTATCTTCTTAATTTAAAAACTCTCTAACATTTTCAACATAATTCGCCGCAGGAAAAAATATATCTGACTGTAATAAATTTGTTTTTCTCACGTATTACATTCGTAAACATGACATGAGCAATAATTTAGGTTATCATTTTGGGTCGGACTAAAAATATGCCTGAACAAATAATACAACCAGCAATGACGGGGGTTCTTACAAAGAGTATTATACAACATAATTTTATGAGTGAAATTTCACTTTGATGTGACTTCAGTATATTAACAATGGAAGGGAAAATGTTGGGAAAACCGGAATGTTCCTACTTCATACATTGTTGCTCATATTTTTTTACGTCGGCTTCATCGCGAATTAACAGAAATATTTTATTTGTTATCAATTCCTTCACGATATCGTTATTTGAAATAATAATCTTTAATTTTTTTCATCAATAGCTCGAACTGTGATGATTCATAATAATAAGTCTTCCAAATAAGTCAGTATCGGTGGTTACTGAAGATTTTATATAATTCAATTTTTTTTAATAATTTAGTCCACTTTTGTCTAATATTGTGTGGTTTAAATTTTTGCCTAGAACTTGAATGTTTCGTGTAAGATGTTACTATCTTAGTAGTATTATAAATGTGTAAGCTTCTGAGGATAGATTATATTCCACTTTGAAATGTTTATAATTGTGAGAATTAAACGCGGGCGAAGATGCGGGTGGCACCTAGTAAAAAACTGAATACTCGAGCTTACTAATAAGAATACAATTTTATATCTATTAAGTTGGTAAATATTGTATCGTTTTGTTCTAATTCTATTCTTGTCAAGTACTTTTCTAAAACATTATTTATATTTACTCTCATTAAAATTTACATTAACATTAAAGCGTTTCGTTACGCCATCAGAGAGCGATTTAGCCTTTTAATAAGTTAAAATAACGTTACTTTCTGTTCCAAACAGAACATCGAGTTGCGAACTTCGATTAAATTTTTCCCGATCCAACATTCAATACTTACTTAATTGAAAAGTTTTAAACCAACTTTCGGAGAGATACAGTAAAGACCGACACTTTCCTAATTATAAACGTCAAGGCTGTCTTGGAATATTTGTGTATTTTTAGAATCAAAAGTATCTTTAAAAATTTTAAGGCCCAATTAATTCCACGGCAAACTCAATTCGGAGTTAGTTGCTAACGTGAGGTTAAATTGACAAAATGTCAATTTAACCCCGTTTTAACTATCCAACTGACTCTGATTTCTCAGTTAAGTTTTTGGAGCAAGTGGGCCTAAGAATATATCGGTGTAGGTGCAATAAATCAATTCTTTTTAACGCATGACGGAAAAAGAGGGGTATTATATTTATGACGTGTGTACCTATGTATTTGTGTCTTTGTGTGTTTGAGTCTTTGTGTTTTGTGTGTTTGTGTCTTTGTGTTTTGTGTCTCTTTGTGTCTTTAAGTCTTTGTGTATTTGTTCATCTGTCTGTGGCATCATAGCTCCTAAACGCATGAACCGATTTAGATTTAGTTTTTTGAAATTTGTGAAATTTGTTTCGTGAAAGGTGACTTTATCGAGAGTGTTCTTGCGACAATTTTTCAGAAATTATCGCAAAAGCGCGTATGGCAGTAACTGCACGGGTATTGAATACGCTTGAGCCACGCTTACTAAAAGTACTTGAGCGTAGTAATATTCTGGGATACCTTCAAGTACCATCGCGTTCAGGCAAATATAACATGCTCTTACAGAATCTCGAGTGATGCATTTGTGAAATATACAGGGTGGGCCAAAAATCGTGGATCAAACGAAACAGGGCAATATTTGAGGCTTTTTGCAGTAGGTCAAAAAGTACAAAAAAAAAGTTTAGTTTAAAAAAAAAAAATTATCTCTTATACGAGTAATACCAACTGTCGCCCCGTTTCGTTTGATCCGCGATTTTTTGCCTAGCCTATTTATCGTATTCTTTCCTAAATTCTTTGGTATGTCTTTGAAAAATAACCTATTAATACCTTAATTTTTTTATCGTAGTATTCCTATTATAAATGCAAAAGTTTGGATGGATGTTTGAGTGGATGGATGTTTGTTACTTAATCACGCCAGAACGGCGGTATAGGATTTAAACTAATACTAGTAGGCATTAGAGCATAACATAATATCTTTCTAGAAAATAATCATAGATATCTCTAGCTGGCTATCGGGTTTCAAAGACAAAAGACAAAAATACAAAAGATATTTATTTCAACTGGGCCACCAAGCGGCACTTTTGAATGTCACAATTTAAATTTAAATGGAATAAAAGTTGATTCTACCGTGCATTCGGTATGTAGCTAGTTATGGAGAAGAATGCACAAGAAACTCCATACTTTTTAAATTTACATGGAATAAAAGTTGATTCTACCGTGCATTCGGAAAGTAGCTTGTTATGGAGAAGAATGCACAAGAAACTCCATACTTAATCTTTAAAAAAAAAAAAAAAGAGATTTTTACACGTTTTGTGGTGGCTATATTGTATTCTCTAGATTGGTACCCATAGATAGCTGATATTGATGCCATCTAACCTTAGCTTCACCCAGGTTATTGCAATTTGATGGCGTGATTAATAATGGTTAAGCTCGCATAGCAAGCTTATCTAATTGACTTGGGTATTTTAAATAAAAAATATATTAGTAATTGAGTGTTGCTAAATAAATATCTGATTGCTAAACGAAAAAAAAATTAAACGTTTAAATAGTTCTAATTCTTCTATGCATCGCGAAAATGAGAACGATGGCACAAAATATTCAAATATAGGAAAAATGAAAGATTGGTGTAACAAAATAACCAAAAGTTAAAACGACGAGACGTCAAAACCATTTAGTTAATCTGTGTCCGCAATAATATTTTGTTCCTTGTATTTTAAGCACCACTACCGCATTAAATTGGCTATTCCCAAATAATAAATAAGTTACAAAATTAATAATTTTGTTGTTATATCATTATCATCAATACATATAATAAATCTGTAGAAAAGTCATTTTTGTACATCAAAACTAATTCCGAAAAAATAGCCAGGGTGTTAAAGGATAAACAACAGAACCCATATCCAGCATTTTTGGAGTTTTTGTCTGTTTTTGGTTTTTCTGTTTATTTGTGCACACATCACGTGAAATGTATGAAATCAATGTAGATAACTTTAATGCATATCAATTGTGCGTTACTTGAAATATTACTTAGTTTTTGTTTCATCACAATCGGTTCACTCTATCAAAAGTGAGATGAATTTAAAGTGTTCAAGAAGTACAAGTAAAATTTCAAAATTTAAAAACCCCCGACACATTTATCTTACGAAAACACCCCGATTCAAACAGTAAAACGTCCATAACTTTTGAACCGCTAAACCGATTTTATTCAAACATAGCTAAGAACCCTCTCGACAAAATCACCTTTCAAACAAAAAAACTAAATCAAAATCGGTTCATCCGTTTAGGCGCTATGATGCCACAGACAGACACACAGATACACAGGTACACAGATACACAGATACACAGACACACAGATACACAGATACACAGCAACACACGTGAAACTTATAACACCCCTCTTTTTCCGGCGGGGGTTAAAAATATCAAGACACATGCATTTCAGATACTCGGATAGTTGAACTCCATTTTCGATAGATGGCGTTGTATATTTGATGTTATTTTATGATTAGCGCAAAATACGTGGGACACTCAGAAAGTTTTGCGAAACTAAAAAAAATTGTTCTATACGTACATATATTTTTATTAAATCTTTTCAAAGTACTTTCCACCAGCCTCTATACAAAGATTCATGCGCCTAAACCAGTTTTCAAAACACTTTTTCCAGTCCGCCGCAGACACCTCGTTTACAGCCTGCACGAACGCAGCCAGCGCATCTTCCGGCGACGAAAATTGTATCCCTTTGAGCTGATTTTTTATTTTTGGGAATAAAAAGAAGTCACACGGTGCTAGATCAGGGCTGTAAGGAGGGTGACCCAGGAGTTTGACTGGCGTGCTGTCCAGGAAGTCCCTCGTTTTGAGTGCGGTGTGCGCAGGTGCATTGTCGTGGTGGAGCAGTAGCCCGCGGAGCCCTGTGTTTGGTCGCTTGTTGCTTATAACAGAGAAAACTTCTGGCAAACATTTGGTAGTATACCATTCGGCATTAATGCTTCTTTGATCCCGTAAGGGAATTGATACCAAGTGGCCAGTCAAATTAAAAAAGCTAGCGATCAAAATCTTACCCCCGCTTCTAGATCGCTTCACTTTGGTAGGCGTTGGCTCATTTTGAAACACCCAAACAGTCGACTGGCGCTTGGTTTCTGGGTCGTATTGATAAATCCAGGACTCATCACCTGTAACGATGTCGTAAACACGCCGAGACGAGCCTGCTTCAAATTTGTTAAGCATATCACGGCACCATTCCACCCGGGCCTGCTTCTGAGCATCGGTGAGGTTGTGCGGCACCCAGCGTGATACTATCCTCCTCACGCGAAGATGGCTGTGTAGAATCTCGTGAACGCTTCCCGATCCAATCTTCAATATGTGTTGAATCTCCTGATATGTAATTCGCCTATTGTCTTGGATTAAATTTTTCACTGCTAGCACGTTTTCTTCGGTAACAGCCGTCAAAGGGCGACCGCTTCTTTCGTCATCCCCCAAAGTTGGTCGACCGCGCTTGAATTCGTTATACCAACGATACACGGTTGCCTTGGAAGGGCCTTCATCCATGAATGCCATTTGAAGTCTATCGTACGATTCATCCGGTTTCAGGCGACACTTGAAATCGTATAAAATCATAGCTCTAAAATGTTCCCGGCGCAGATCCATATTTCAGTGAGACACAATACTTTGAATTAACTCGCAAAAAATGTGGAGGGAAATTTTGAAATTGGAACTTACTTATTTTTACTTATAAATAATCATATTTTCGAAAAACATTATAACTGGCCAGTCTCCCATATATAAAAACTTTTTTTCGCAATACTTTCTGAGGGGCCTGGTATAAGACACCAAATAAACAAATCCAAAAGTGGAACCAAAGTATTTCATTTATAAAATAAATTACAGCCAAAGAACATCGTGTGATAACTTTTGCGCCATCCTGTATAAAACAATATCCATCAAAATTGCAGTCATTTAGTATGGTATAATAATATTATAATTTATCTTTAAATGAAAATAACGGTCAATCTGC
>CATKRY010000147.1:0-78490 GCA_949775005.1 Orthosia gothica
AAAGATTGATTGTTTGTAAGTTTGTAATCGTACATTATGAACCAAGGGGATAAAGCAGTGACTTACGTCACGGGAGGCATATTGATCCCTGAGCGTAACGAGGGTCTCTAGAGAAGTCTATGTATAGTCCTGAATGAAGCGAGAGGTTCAAGCTGCCCAAGACGAAGACAGCCCTTATCCCAGAGGAGCATACTCTAATTTTCACACCTGCGAGATCATAAAATGACAGGGCGCCATAAATTGAGTATTTATTTTGTAATTAATATTTGATGTTGACATTAGTCCAGTTAAAGAAGGCAAGATAATTTATTTTTTCGGTATTTATGGAAGTTGTAATGCTTTTCGTTAAGATTGCATAGATATTTTTTCTCAACACGAATATTGCGATAAAATTCACTGAAATTCGCAGCACCAAATACCGTCTTTTGTTACACATTTTTTGAAATCGTGCCCCTTTTTGAGTTCTGCATAATGGTGGCCAGTTCAATTTATGAAAAATAGTAGATTATTAACCAAGGGGATAAAGCAGTGTCTTCTGTCGCGGGTGACGATTTAAATCGCGAGCGTAACGAAGGACTCCAGGTTTACTCCCGAGCGTAGCGAGGGTGTTAAAACCTTAAATCACGAGCGAAGCGAGGGATTTAAGACGAGTCCTGAGTGTAGCGAGGGATTTAAGTTTACCCAAGACTAAGACAGCTTTATTACCGAGGAAAATACTCTACTTTTCGTACCATTTGCGAAAAAAATAACACAATAATATATGAGATAAGCTTTTATTAAAAATAATGACAATTAAAAGTAAAATAAACTTAACGTTTATGTATTTGAAGAAAACAAATACGCGGCAAATTCGTAGACTAATATTTTTTTGTCGGCAAAGCAAAGGCATCAAGCTCATACGGCCTCGTCGGTTTTCGTAATTTTATTTAATAATCATAACTGCATAATAAATGCGTATTCCTTTTTCAAAAAGATGTATAATGCTTTATATACAAGCTCAATGGTGTAAACACAGATGTAGTTCAGTATAAATTTCGGTAAGTATTCCAAATTTAAATCACATTCTCCCCCTAGAGGACGGGCGCACGGTTGGCGCAGTGGTTGAGCGATTGACTGCTGCGTTGCGTGTCGCGGGTTCGATTCCCGCACGGAACAAATATTTGTATGACCTACAGATAGTTGTTCCGGCTCTGGGTGTTGTGTATGTGAGTTTATATGTTTGTAAACGCACCCACGATACAGGAAGAAATTCCTAGTGTGGGGCAACGTTTTTTTAAAAAGAAGAAGAAGAAGAGGATGAATGAAATTAAAGTACAATTTTCTTTCCCTGCTTTTAACAGATTAAAAATGACTATTGTTATGTTCGCTTTTGTGGCATAGAATGTCACTTTTTTGAGCAAGTGGAACGAAAACCACTTTACAATGCCATATGGGCATTTCTTTACTTAGAGCACAAAATAGAAAGTATACACAAGAACCACTCCCGCCATCCTCGACAATTGTAACCTAAACTTACTGGAGTCACTAGGGTTGCTACTATATTGAATCTAAATTTAAAAACCGGCCAAGTGCGAGTCAGACTCGCGCACGAAGGGTACCATACTATTATCGCAAAACACGCCAATAAATCACGTTTGTTGTATGGGAGCCCCATTTAAATATTTAATTTATTCTGTTTTTAGTATTTGTTGTTATAGCGGCAACAGAAATATCATAATCTGTGAAAATTTAAACTGTCTAGCTCTCACGGTTCATGAGATACAGCCTAGTGGCAGACAGACAGAAAGACAGACGGACCGCGGAGTCTCAGTAATAGGGTCCCGTTTTTACCCTTTTGGTACGGAACCCTAAAAACGGACATTTATCATTGTGTATTTCTTAATTTAAATCAACACGTTCGATTCCTGTCTAGTGATATTTGTTGTATAACTGGCTAATCAAAATCTTGAATTTATATTTCTTTTACCTTTCAATGTATTCTGAATGTTGTTCTCTTGTCACTTCAATAAACTAAGTCAAAACCGTTGAGGTAATAATGTACTACGGTCAAAACACAACATTCGTTATCAGCACGAAATCTTTTTTTACACTGAGTTTTACGATAGAAATCTGCATTTTCTTAATTAAAAAGTAAAGCGGCGAGTTTTTCTAGTATGTGCGTGTATAATTTGTGAAAATCCGTGAAATTTTCATTGAGATAATATGTGCATTATTACCTCAATGGAAATTTAACAGTTAGCGAATATATTTTAAATTTTTCTTGTGACATCTAGTCACGTATGCAAATATGACAAATAATTATATTTCTGGTATAAAACCGCTTGTAAATAGAGATGGTTATTCCGTATGGAAATTCAAAATACGTATGTACCTTATGCATGAAGAACTATGGGAGACCATCATCGGATATCCTGAAGGTAACGATATTTCTGCTGAGAAGAGATCGCGTAACGATCAAAAGGCGTTATCGAAAATATGTCTCACAGTAGATGC
Source organism: Orthosia gothica (assembly GCA_949775005.1). Classification (NCBI taxonomy): domain Eukaryota; kingdom Metazoa; phylum Arthropoda; class Insecta; order Lepidoptera; family Noctuidae; genus Orthosia; species Orthosia gothica. The sequence continues at coordinate 2,494 of CATKRY010000147.1, forward strand.
TATGGCAATCACCCATGTACTATCATGTAACACAGCCAAGAAAGCTTGGGATGCTCTTTCTTCCGCTTACGAGGACAAAGGCTTAGGGCGACGTATTAGCCTCGAACGGAAACTATATAGGTACACTGTTGACGACTTTCATTCCAATATAGAGATGTACATAAATGCTGTCATGTCAACCGTGCAAGATTTAACCGATATAGGCAAATTTATGGAAGATGCTTCAATAGCTGCAATTCTTCTAGGAGGTTTAAGTCCTCAGTATGCACCTTTAGTAATGGCTTTAGAAAATTCCAATATAGATATAACCGTGGATTTAATAAAGACCAAATTACTGAACGAATTGAATAAGCCAGCTCTAGATAACCAAGATACTGCTCTTCGTACTCGAATGAACCAGACCAGACGTAGTACATCCAAAAATAAGAAACCTATTGTTTGTTATGACTGCATGGAGCCAGGACATAAGCGTCCAGACTGTCCCCTAAGAAGGACAAGAAGAAAAACCCGTAGGAATTCTCTTTGTGCACTAAATGTCAATGACGGATTAGACCATGACAGGTGGTTTGTCGATTCTGGAGCTTCGGCCATGACGTTACGAGCAGATTGGATAGAAAATGTGAGAGGTTCATCAACTGGCACTGTGACTATAGCAAATGGAGATGTTCTGCCGACTAAAGGCGTTGGAGATATATCTATCACCAGTTGCGGTCACAATACTGATATAAAGAAGATTACTGATGTGGTTCACGTACCGAATTTGAACTCTAATCTTATTTCAGTGAAGAAGGCGGTAGATAAAGGTTTTAGCATAGTTTTTGATAGATCTGGTTGTAATTTTTATGATTCTGATGCTTTTTCTTATACAGGTGATGTAATTTTACATGGTTCTATATGTGGTGGACTAAGGACATTGTGCGAATGGGACATTGTGCGATTGGGACATTTTGCGAATGGGACTTTGTGCGAATGAGACTTTATGCGAATGGGACATTCTGCGTCAGATCCCTGTATTCTTTAGATTGTACAGTCAATCAAATGCCTCAATGGTCCGCTTTCGAGACACACTCCGATGTTTCCAGCTTCAAGCTTTGGCATAGACGACTTGGTCACTTATGCCGCATTGGAATGGATCAACTAAAGAAGGGACACGCTATTGGCGTCGACTAAATGGGAGTAGATAAAGAACCATGTATCCCCTGCATCGAAGGGAAGCAGAGAAGAAAACCCTTTAAGAAAGTTTCTCATAAAAGATCAACTGAAGTTCTAGAGCTTATTCACACAGATATTTGTGGACCCTTGCCGGAAACGTCTTTTCAAGGCAATAAATATATTTTATTTTTCATAGATGACTTTTCTCGTATGACTTTTGCATTTTTCAGTCCTCAGTGGAGCGGGCAACAGGAGCTAAGATCAAGATACTGAAGAGCGACAATGGGAAAGAATATGTTAACGCTGAATTTTCGAACTATTTACTAGGTGAAGGAATTCAACATCAAACAACTGTTCCCTATAGCCCTCAACAGAACGCTATCGCAGAGAGGACCAAACGTTCTATTATGGAGAAGGTTAGATCAATGCTTTCTGACAAAAAGAAGAACACCAAAAAAATGCGAAAGAGACTTCTGTCAAAAAGGTGCCCCCACCGCCGCCAATTATAATAGACCGGGTTAAGAACTACCAAACGTTCTACGACTCGCTAACGGAAACAATACCAGCTGAATCATTTACCGCTAAAATGATGAATGGGGATTGTGTGAAGGTGAACGCCAAAACAGAAGATTCTTATAGAATAATTGCCAGGCTTTTGACGGAAAAAGACCACCATTGGCATTCGTACGAGAATAAGCAGGTTAGACCAATTAGAGTTGTTGTGAAGAAATTACATTCCTCTTGCCAACCCGATCGTATCAAAGACGATCTAACATCACAAGGACTGAAAATAGAAAAAGTAGACAACAAATTGAGCTGGAAGAGTAAAGAACCACTCAATATGTATGTTTTATAATTTAATAATGATGAAGATGTCAACAAAATCTATGGCATAAAGTACATTTTAGGGTGTAAAATTGAAATACACCCACTCAAAAATGTGCCAAGGTGTGTAAAATGCACTGGCAAGCATCTTACAGCCAACTGTACCAAATCTCCGCAAGAGAAGCCAAAATGTGTTCACTGTGGTCTTACTCACCCTGCCAACTATAGAGGGTGTGAAGTAGCTAAACAGATACAAATGATGAAAAATAAAAATATTAAAAAGAAACTTGTGGTACCAACTACCCAGCAATCTCTTCCCGTACAAAATCTTGATAAACAGGCACAGAAAGCAAGTGTCCAGTCAACTGCAAAACCCATACAAGTTACCAACATTGGATCCTATGCGGAAGCTGCAAAACAAAGATCACAGCCCTTGAATCTAGAGGATAAGATTAATCAGACCTTAAAAAGTATTACTTCATTTGACAAAAGATTAGAGAAACTAGAATCCAGCACTAAAACAGCTGTTTTAAATAATCCAAAATGATTAATACTCTCAAAATAATGGCATGGAACTCTAATGGGCTCCTCAAACATCAAAATGAGTTGCAGGCGGTCCTAGACACAGAAAATATAGACGTGTGTTTGGTCTCCGAAACGCACTTCACTAAGCAATCTTTTGTCAAATTTAGAGAATACATGATATATAATTCGATCCACCCTGACAACTCTGCCAGAGGAGGTAGTGCGGTTATAATCAAAGACAACATTAGTCACTACGTGCAGTGTAAATATGAAGAACAAGACATTCAAGCTATGGCAATATCTGTTAAAACCAAATATTGTCACGTGTCTGTTGCAGCCATATACTGCCCTCCACGGCATATGATAAGAAAAGAGCGATATTTACATCTTTTTGAACTATTAGGCCAGAGATTTATCCTAGGCGGCGATTTTAATGCTAAGCACACGCATTGGGGATCAAGACTTACTACAACTAAGGGTAGGCAGCTCTTAAGTGCAGTTAAAGAAATACATTCAGTAGTTATGAGCACGGGTAAACCAACGTACTGGCCCACTGACCAACAGAAAATGCCGGATCTTATAGATTTTTTCATATGCAAAAATATATCCGCCAACTACTTCAGTTTGGAGGAAGGTTTTCATATGAACTCGGACCACTCTTCAATTATACTAATGATGAGTCAAAAAATCCTACTCAAAGAAAGCCACTTAACCCTGGTTAATATTGGAAAGGTTTTGCCCTTGATCTAGATAATATTATCGACCTTAAAACTCCGATAAAAAAGCAAGATCAGCTTGACTCAGAGGTTAACAAATATATTGTTAATATCCAACAATGTGCGTGGAACAACACACCGCAATTAAAACGTAAATATAAAGGATTTATCTATCCTAAGGCAATTGTAGATTTACTATTTGAGAAAAGGAAACAAAGGAAGCTTTTGCAACAAACAAGGTGCCCGAGGGATAAAACATTACTAAATAATCTAACTAAACGGTTAAAGAGGAATATTCTACAGTTTGAGGCTGAATCTCTGAATACCAACCTTCTGCAGCTAACCAATGACAAATCAACTGATTTCTCCCTTTGGAAAGCTACAAGAAATCTAAAAAGGCCAATAAAACAAATACCGCCCATCAGAGATAGCGACGGAAAATGGGCCATAAGCAATGACCAAAAAGCGATAAGGTTCGCTCAACACTTAGACGAAACTTTTCAACCCAACGAAAGCTCGATAGAAATACTTGAGCGTGAAAGATTGTCACAAAACCAAAGAATTAAGCTTGTGACTCCTAAAGAAGTAATGAGAGAAATCCAAAATAACATTAGCTTGAAAAAGTCTCCGGGTTACGACCTCATTACAGGGGAAATTCTAAAACATCTCCCACGCAAAGCTGACCAAGCTTATCAATACTGCATTTATCTTAAAATATGTACCTGAGCCATGGAAGGTCGCTGAAGTCATTATGATTGCGAAGCCTGGGAAACCACCCCATGAAGCATCATCATATAGACCTATTTCTCTGTTGCCCGTGTTATCAAAGCTATTCGAAAAACTGTTATTGAAACGGTTAAAACCAGTAATAGAAGATAAAGACCTTATTCCAAATCATCAATTTGGCTTTAGGGAAAAACATTCAACAATAGACCAGGTACATAGAATAACCCATATCATTGAAAAAACACTTGAAAATAAGGAAGTCTGCGCCACTGTATTTTTAGATGTCGCGCAAGCTTTTGACAAAGTTTGGCATAAGGGTCTAATATTCAAGCTCAGACGCATGCTACCAGAATTCGCAGATATTCTAGAGTCGTATATAACTAATAGAATGTTTAGAATACGGCAAGAAGACGCATATTCCGAGCTAAAAGCTGGGGTACCTCAAGGAAGTGTGCTAGGCCCAATTTTGTACTTGTTATACACATGTGACATCCCAGAACTGGAAAACAACACCATTGCGACCTTTGCAGATGATACTGCAATTATGGCTACCGGATCAAGCCACAGAGAAGCAGTAGAAAGAGTTCAACTAGCTGTGAACAAAGTTTATGACTGGACACAAAAATGGAAGATTAAACTGAATGAGTCAAAATCAATTCACATTGACTTCACAAATAAACACTTGGACTATCACCCAATCTTCATAAATGGCATGCAAGTGCCTTATGCTAATACAGCCAAATCCCTTGGTATAACTCTCGACGCCAAGTTGCGATGGAAAGCTCATGTCAAAAAGAAAAGACAGGAACTCGACATACGTTATAAAAGTATGTATTGGTTACTCGGAAGGAAATCCTGTCTATCAATACATAATAAAATAACCATATATAAGCATATACTAATGCCAATTTGGACGTATGGTATCCAACTTTGGGGCTGTACTAAACAAAGCAACGTAAAATTAATACAATAATTCCAAAATAAAGTGCTCAGGGATGCTGTAAATGCACCCTGGTACATAAGAAATGACGATCTTCACCGTGATCTTAAAACGGAATTCGTCACCACCATCATCCAAAAATTTGCTGAAGCCCACGAACACAGACTTCATCGACACGTGAATGTTGAGGCTATCCAGCTGCTAGACAATACAGACTTAGTGCGTAGGCTAAAAAAAACTAAACCTTATGAATTGGTGTAGTGTACAAAGTGAATGCATAATAGTGACAACGCTGTGCTATACATATAACACATGAACATAGTGTTTTTATAAATTACTAGCTGACCCGGCAAACTTTGTTTTGCCATAAAAACACCAAACATTTATCTACCCTACCTACCCTACCCTACCCTACCCTACCCTACCCTACCCTACCCTACGCTACGCTACCCTACCCTACCCTACCTACCTACCTACACTACACTACTCTACCCTACACTACCCTACCCTACCCTACCCTACCCTACGCTACGCTACCCTACCCTACCCTACCCTACCTACCTACCTACACTACACTACTCTACCCTACACTACCCTACACTACCCTACCCTACCCTACCCTACCCTACCCTACGCTACGCTACGCTACCCTACCCTACCCTACCTACCTACCTATACTACACTACTCTACGCTACACTACCCTATCCTACACTACTCTACCCTACACTACCCTACCCTACCCTACCCTACCCTACCCTACCCTACCCTACCCTACACTACCCTACACTACCCTACCCTACCCTACCCTACCCTACCCTACCTACCTACACTACACTACTCTACCCTACACTACCCTACCCTACCCTACCCTACGCTACGCTACGCTACCCTACCCTACCCTACCTACCTACTATTGTGTATAATGAATGTCCGTAATAAAGTATTTTAAGGTAACATTTAATAATGTATGGCAACACAAGTCGTTCTTTAGCTTCCTGTGGTAATGGCCGGTGTGGCTGGTTGCGTTAACTCCTATTTTGTTGTTTGCTCGCTGAAAGCCATGTAAGTCTTCACTAATAAACATAGTTACGGATCACACGCAGTTTAATTTAAGTCCTAACAGGTTATGGGCCCAGATAAGGTCATAACTCTGTTCTAGGTGAAGACGCGTAACACGAGGCGGCGTGGTTTGTGAGGTTATCGGTGGCGGCGGCGGCGTCGGACAAGGCGTTCTGAGGTGTTGGTGGCGGGTGCAGTCACTGATCAGGCGTTGGTGTTGTCGAGCGGTAAAGTTTTGTTGATTTCGGGTCATGGATCAACTAGGGAACACAACCACGGGGGTCATCAAGTTGGAGGGTCAGCGAAATTGGAACTTGTGGAAGTTCCAGGTGTCAGTTCTGATGAGGAGCATGGAAGTATTTTCGGTTGTAAATGGTACCGAAGTGAAATCTGAGGCAAACCGTGAAGAGTGGAGCAAAAAGGATGCAAAAGCTCAGAGTCTTATAGTCACGAGGCTAAGTGAGGGTGCTATGCTGCACATCTTGACATGTGAGACGGCTTCGGGTATGTGGAGCAAGCTACACAGCGTTTACGAGCAGAAGACAAGTACAAGTATACACATGTTGCAGCAGCGCTTCTTCAATTTTAAGTTTGATGAAGGTAATGACATGTCAACATTCCTGGCTCAAATACAGGAGATGACCAGTCAGCTCAAGGATGCTGGAGAAGGTGTCTCAGAGAAGTTTATAGTTACAAAGGTGCTGATGGCTCTGCCGGACAAGTACAAGCACTTCATTTCAGCGTGGGAGTCGGTGGATCCTGCAAAGCAGTTGTACGATGAGCTTGTTGGTCGCCTTCTGGTGGAGGAAGACAGAATGAAGTCTAGGAGCAGCAGTGATTGCCTAGAAGATGTGGCTATGGTTTCAGGTACAGGAAAAAGTAATTTTAAATGCTTTAAATGTGGTCATCCAGGACATATTAGTAAAAATTGTAACAACAATAATAGTAAAGTTAGTAATGAAAAGAAATGTTTCATATGTAATCAAATAGGTCACTTTAAAAGGGAATGCCCTAAACGTAAAGGTAATGTTATGCACAGTAAGGGTAATGGTAATGCATTCATTGTAAATGCATTATTTCTGAACGAAATGAATAAAAATAACAATAGTTGGTTAGCTGACAGTGGAGCAAGTGAACATATGACATTTGAGAGAAATATTTTTATAAACTATAATAAAGTTTCAGAGGGAAATAAGTTTGTTATTGTTGGGGATGGGCGAAAATTACCAGTTGTAGGTATTGGGGAGATTCAATTAAAAGCATTAGTTGGGAAATCATACAGGGTATCCACATTGAGTAATGTATTACATGTACCAGGTTTGAAAGTTAATTTGTTTTCGTTACCATGTGTTGTTCGAAAGGGATATACAGTTAGGATGAAGTTGGATTCATGTCTTTTGGAAAAGGACAATAAACTATGTGCAACAGGGCATCGTGAAGGTCGATTGTATGTCATGGATTTTATTTTTGAACATAAGGTAGCAGCTGTGTTGTCATTGAATGAATGGCATGAGAGGTTATGTCATCAGGGAATAGATTATGTCAAAAATGTGTTAAATGAACGAGGTATACAGTTCCATCCTGAATATAAGCCATGTACAGCATGTTTAGAAGGTAAAATACACAGGTTGCCTTTCAAGGAGAGTGAATTGCATACAACAAGGGTTTTACAGTTGGTTCATGCAGATGTCTGTGGGCCGATGGAGGTTGAATCTGTGGGAAGGTCTAAGTATTTTCTATTAATTAAAGATGATTTTTCTAATTATAGGCAGGTCTTCTTTTTAAAATGTAAAAGTGATGTTATAAGTAAATTAAAAAAGTACATAACATGTTCTCAAAATCAAACTGAACAAGTGATGAAAGTGTTCCGTACTGATAATGGGAAAGAGTTTGTGAATGAAAGTGTAAAGCAGCTTTTAGATAGTTATGGTGTTGAACATCAGACAACTGTGCCCTACACGCCAGAACAAAATGGTAAGGCTGAGCGTGACATGAGAACATTAGTGGAGGCTGCACGGTCAATGTTAGGGGCAAAGGGTCTGGGCAAAGAACTGTGGGCAGAAGCTATTAATATGGCAGTATATGTTCTTAATAGAACAAGTAAAAGTAGGTTGGTAGGTAAAACCCCCTCCCAGGTGTGGGAAGGTGTTGACCATGATATAAGGGAGTTATCACATACATTTGGTACTGATGTGTTTGTACACATTCCTAAGCAAAAGCGGCTTAAGTGGGACCCAAAAGGTGAGAAAGGTATATTTGTAGGTTATGAGGGTTCAAAGGGTTTCAGAGTGTATTATCCAGAGAGAAAAGGGGTATTTGTTAAGCGGGATGTTGTGTTTGTTGATAAGTATGAAAAGAATAGCTGTGAAAGAATGGAGATTGTGGATAACATGATACAGGAAGATGTTGTTATGTTAGATATGCAGGATAAATCTGATATCTGTCAGGAAGAAACTGTAGTGAGGGACAATAGTGTTACAGAATTATGTGAAAGAAGGGAGTCCTCTAACCAGGAATCAGTCGAATCTGAGGAGTTTTTGACTGATGAAGAAAGTAATTTTGAGATAAATAATGTAAAGAAAACAAGGAGTGGAAGAGAAGTTAGAATACCTAAAAAGTATGCTAGTGATTATGGTATGATTGCATTAGAAAATGAACCTCGAAGTTATAAGGAAGCAATGAGCTCGGAAAAGGCAGGTAAATGGCAAGAGGCCATTGACCTAGAGCTCCAACAGCTGATAGAAAATAATACTTGGTCTTTATTATCTGAGGTACCAGAAGGGAAGGAAGTTGTGAGTACTAAATGGGTTTTCAAGGAAAAGAAAGGGGAAGGCAGTGAGAGTAAGTTTAAAGCTAGGTTAGTTGCAAGGGGCTTTGAACAAAGTTGTGATGATATTTATGATTTGTATGCACCTGTGGCAAAATTAAATACACTTAGAGTTTTCATAGCTGTTGCTACCAAGTTAAATTTGCAAGTAGGTCAAATGGATGTATGTAGTGCATTTCTCAATAGTGCGATTAATGAGGAGGTTTATTTAAAGTTACCAGAGGGTGTTAATTTAAAACCATATTGCAAGCTTAATAAGTCAATCTATCGGCTTAAAAGGTCTCCAAAATATTGGAATTCTACTTTTGATAAGGTTATGTTGTCAATGGGTTTTAAGAAGTCTGAGAAAGACAGTTGTCTATATGCTAAGTGTGAAGGTAGTAAAAGGACATTTTTATTAGTATATGTTGATGATATAATTTATTTTGGGGATTGTCAAGATAGTTTAAAACTGTTAAGAAATAAGTTGTTGAATACATTTAAAATGAAAGATATGGGGCAAATTCATAAGTTCTTAGGTATAGAGGTAAATCAGGATTTAAATAAGGGATTTACAACTATAAGTCAAAGGGAATATTTAGAAAGTTTATTAAAGTTATATGGGATGTCTGATTGTAAACAGTTATCTTTACCTATAGACAAAAACTTCAAGTTTGATGTGTTAAAAAGAGAAAAGTCTGAAAGTAAAGAATTAGAGCTTAATTGTAGAAAACTTATTGGAAACTTAATGTATGCAGTATCAGGGTCAAGACCAGACTTATGTGCTGTTGTTACTATATTAAGTAGATATCAGGCAAAGGCAAGTAAGTTGTTGTATAAGTTATTGTTAAATGTATTAAGATATGTAAAAGGGACTTTGGATATGTGTTTAACTTACTGTAGAGAAAATAGTAATAATGTAGAGGGATTTGTTGATAGTGACTGGGGGGGTAGTGATGACTGTAGGTCAACAACAGGCTGTTGTTTCAAGGTTTTTGGCTGTTCAGTTATTTGGTTCACAAGGAAACAACAATCTGTTGCACTGTCATCAACTGAGGCAGAGTATGTTGCCTTATGTCATGCCACAAGTGAGGCCTGTTGGCTTCAACAATTATTGTTAACTTTTGGTTTTTCTGTGGGGCCTATTACTATGTATGAGGACAATCAGTCCGCAATGAAGATAGCTCATATGGCTGGTAATTGTAGAGTAAAACATTTAGAAATTAAGCAGAGTTTTGTTAAGGAGAAGTTGACTGCTGGAGTTATTAATTTACTTTATCTTTGTACAAGTGATCAACTTGGGGATATGTTTACAAAGCCATTGGGTGGGGTACAATTTAAGAAGTTAAGGGATAAATTGTTTAATTAGTATTGTTTGATTGTCATTACTTAAACTCATGTTACTAGTGTTGGAATTTTCAGTTGTGCTATGTAATAGGCAGGTACATACTATATGTAGCGAGTGTTGTAAGAGTTAGGGTTTTAGTAGGGATAAAATATTTTATTAAGGGGGGGTATTGTGTATAATGAATGTCCGTAATAAAGTATTTTAAGGTAACATTTAATAATGTATGGCAACACAAGTCGTTCTTTAGCTTCCTGTGGTAATGGCCGGTGTGGCTGGTTGCGTTAACTCCTACTTTGTTGTTTGCTCGCTGAAAGCCATGTAAGTCTTCACTAATAAACATAGTTACGGACCACACGCAGTTTAATTTAAGTCCTAACACCTACCTACACTACACTACTCTACCTACCTACCCTATCCAACCAAACTTTTTTTTTTTTTTTTTGTTTTTAAACCTTCCCTGTATTCTGTCGAATATAACAAAAAAAGAATTATTCAAATCGGTCCAGCCGTTTTTGAGTTTTAGCGAGACTAACGAACAGCAATTGATTTTTATATATATAGATAGATATCAGACTCTAAGAAAGTGCTACGGACTTGTGTAAAAGTGCATATGGACACTATTCTTAGTTTTAACATAATCTATAACGTAACATATTAAGTTAGAGTTAAATTGCTTATTAGTCTTTTAGGCTAGATCGTAATTAATTATTAAGAATTCTGTTCTTAATAACAAAGCAGAAAAAAAAAAAAATGCTTTCTGACAGTTTTCTTTCTCCGGCGTATTGGCAAGATGCTGCGGAGATGGCTATATATCTCAAAAATAGATCTCCTCACCGTGCTCTCGAAGCCAAGACTGCGTATGAGAAATGGTATGGTAAAATACCAAATTTTTTGTCCGGATGCTTTCATGTCCAATTGTTTTTTCTCATCTGCGTGTTTTTGGATGCAGAGCTTTCATACATGTTCCCGACTGTAATCGTAAGACATTGGACATGAAAGCATCCGAACACATTTTCGTCCGATTTTCAGATGTCCGAGAAGTTATTTTTTTTCGGGATGTTAGATATCCCAGAAGAGTGTTGAAAAGCAGAGATGTGACATTCTTTGAAAATGATTTTCAAGATTTGAAAAGAAACGGTAATACTTGTATTTAACTTGTACTTGTTGTACATTTCAGCCTGTCTTTTCTTGGCTCAAAGCCAGGGGCTTGAGTGAATTACCTTATTGCATAAACAGAAGTCATATTTCGAATAGAAGCGACATTCTCGGCATGAACTCATTCAAAAAATATCCCTAAAAAAGAAATACCATACTGTAATGTAACATGGATTTTTATTATATTAAAGCTTACATTGAGTACCTCATCTCGGTAAACGGATCCTCTTTAATTTTCCAAATCTCTTTGTCTTGTGCAATCTCTAGCCAAATTTACACCGGTGTCTATTTCCACATGCCTATTATTTCCTCAGATATCACTGGATGTTCAACGCCACAGCATACAACCACGCGTACGGCGACACAGGCTTGTTCTGCATACACGCCGCCTCACCTCCTAACCGCATTTATGATACGACGCTAGTCATCGCACGGGAACTCGCTTACATGGCCGGCAAAGTTGGAGAGACTGAACTTCAGGTATAATATTTAAAATTTTATCTGCTTTGGACCTTCGATCAATAATATACTAGATGACCCGTAAGCGCTTCAAAAACGGGCCGAAAAATAAGAATACTAATACGGTTGTGGCCTTATTTCAAATTAGTATGGTCCAATCATAGCCAACATAAGGACGTTAACATGCCGCAGTGTGCGTTCAAAAATTACAAAAAGTTAAGTTAAATACAAGTAAGTAAGTAAGTCTGTCACTGATTTAACCGAACCAGCATTTGTACCCGTTATGTTAAGTTCACAACTGCAATCATCGAATAGTTCTCATAGTCGAACACCTGAGACAAGCGCTATCATCGAAGACGAGCAGCTTCAACCCCGTATTGCACAAATATCAGAAGATATCCAGCCTAATGTTGATGTTGTGGAGCAATGGCGCGAAGCTATTAATCAAGAAGAGTCGGTTCAACCTGTTAGTACACGTACATCACAGGCATCGGAGTCTAATACTGAAGTTGCACAACCAAGGTATAATTTGAGACCCAGAAAACATAATTCTCCTGCCAATTGTGTATGCATGCAGACTCATCCCCTCAGCTTATGGATGAACCTACAAGCTTCTCACAGGCCGTGAATGCAGAAGATAGAGAAAAGTGGTATCAAGCTATGCAAGATGAATACCAGTCACTGCTTGATAAGAAAACTTTGGTTCTCGTTGACAGACCAGATAAGGTCATACCTTGCAAATAGATTTATAAGTTGAAGAATAATGCTCATGGTGATATTATTAAATATAAACCGAGACTTGTCGCTAAAGGATTTACCCAAGTTTATGGCGTTGATTACTCGGAAACTTTTTCTCCGGTGGTTCGCATTTCTTCTCTACGTATGTTGTTCGCGTTGGCTGCGGAGAAAGGAATGAAAATGCACCATTTAGATGTGGATACGGCATTTTCGAACGGAGATTTGGATGAAGAAGTGTACATGTCTCAGCCGGAAGGTTTTTCTAAACCTGGTCAAGTATATAAAGTATGTTTACTGAAACGTTCACTTTATGGCCTAAAGCAAGCTTCCAGAGCATGGTATAAAAAGTTGACCGAAATTTTACAATGCATTGGTTTTAACCAAACTCCTTCAGAAGCATGAATTTATACTAAGAAGGTGAGTAATGAGTTAGTAATACTCGCTTTCCATGTCGATGACATTGTCATTTTCTATAAAGAAAATGAAACTCTCAATACTGTCATATCTGACTTACAGTGCGACATAAAAGAGTAGAAAATAAATGAGGGCGCCACATTCGCTCAGATAGCAACCCAGTTAGTACGACCCAGCTGATCTTGATACTTGAATAGTATTATTTATTAATTGGGTTTAAATAATGAGTAAATAAGTAAAAATAGTAATATATTAAATAAGTATGTTTATTAAATATTTGATATGTAGTAGTAATGCAAAATATGTAATCAGAATCAGAATTATTTATTTGCCAGCAATGTAGGTACAAGTTTGAGATGGTACAGAATTGGGTGTTTCCGCTACATTCTGCCTTACGGCATGCAAAAACATTATTTCTTGAAGGTACAATACAATAATTGTCATTGACTTATTATCTAACAAGGCATCAGACAACAAAATAAAAAATCACAAATAACTTAAATGTCACATACACAGTCAATTACGAATCAATATCCCTATCTAGGAATTATAAAAAAAATTGTTATCATTTAAAATGTCACTTTAGGAGTAGTGTCTCAATAAAACAATAGGTTACCAAATTCACATGTACCTATTCACTTTATTTAGTTGACACGTCTACACACAGGAATGATCGCGTACGAGTGGCCACGTCACTTGTGCGCCTTACATTATGTAGTATCATCTTACATACTAGATAGGTACCTACGTACAAACTGACGCTATAGCGTCCCTACAATATTCCACCCCTTTTTAAGAAAAAAAAATGTTTTACAAAATAATTTCTTACAACATAAATAGGTACGAAATGTTGGCGATAACACGGTACGACAATGATACTGACTCATTGTCTCAAGTATAATAACAATGGGATCATCTTACAATGTTTGAGCGTTGCAGGTCAAGACTGCTTACGCGTCTAACACATGATGCATTTTTATATCTGTATTATAATTTAATTACAACGCATGTTATTTTAAACAATACATTTACTGAAAAAACTGGCCTCTTTTTATTTATATGGATTCTCTGTGCAAAGATCATCCTCTTTGATGACCACTACGTAGCAGCAGTCTTAGAGCATTTAACCTATGGAGATGGCATAGCTGAACGTACCCCTCTGCCAAAGTCGCTTGGCCATATGACCATACGCGTTATATAAAACTAGTTCATTCGCCGACCGCCGCCATTGTCTATCGTATTGTGTCGCAAGTAAGTTCTCCGAAAAAATGGTTAATTGTGCGGTTTCCTCTTGCAAAAAGCGACCTGCCACTTTCAATTTGCGAAGCCATGGTGTTTCCTACCACATATAAGTATAAATTATACATCAACATAGTTTTATTTAAGAACAATGTCGAAATAATGGATAATGCCTTTACGATAGAAAAATTCAGTGGTACGTTGGTAGCACAAACGCAGTACAGGGGCTGACAGGGTAGCGATGTGCATAGTGCTGGGACAACGTGAATGAATGATTGATAAATTAAATGATTTTTTTGAATCAGTATGTTCAGTATCAAAATAATTTTGTTTGTGTTTGTTTCTGGACGTCAGGTTGAACTAAAAAAATATATTATTTATAAATGTCTATAAGAATAGATTTAAATTCTTTTCTTTTCAAGTTTTAGGCTAATAAAACGTAAGTTTGTTCGTTTCGTTAGTGAGTTTTCAATCATTTTTTAATCCCCGACGGAAAAAGAGGGGTGTTATCAATTTGACGTGAATTGCTGTGTATCTGTGTGTCTGTCTGTGGCATCATAGCTCCTAAACAGATGAAGCGATTTAGATTTTTGTTTGATACCTCTATCGAGAGGAGACTATCGCAGCCATGGTAGTTACAATGACAACCCCACTGCATATTAATTCGAAGCCATATACAATTGCGAATGTTAAAAATACTCAAATGTTCGTTTATCCTTTTTAACCAAAAAAGTTGATCCACAGAAATGTGTTCGACATGTATATAATAAACTGGTACATTTAAAAAATCAGTGATTGCCTCTAGGCGTGATCATTGAGACATGTATATGAACCAGATTATGGCTATTAAACCATACACGTATGTTTTCCTATATAAGATATCAAACTAGCTTAGCTAGGAAACACCGTACTCAAATATTTCAAAACAAACGAAAAACTGACGTGTTAAAGTGTTACATAAAAAAGTGTCAAATAAAAGTCTATTCGGTTGATTGTATTATTTATTATTTACGCTTTCCTACTATTTAACACGTTTACATAACATCCGTATTAAAGAACAGGGCTCATGTATGAATCCCGAATGCCCGAACCTAAATAAAACAAAATGTCAGTGACAGTTTCATACTATTCTAAGCTGAAACCTGTAGGTACTATAGTTTATGATTAACATTGTTCCAAGACGTACGTGGGACACTCAGAAAGTTTTGCGAAACTAAAAAAAATTGTTCTATACGTACATATATTTTTATTAAATCTTTTCAAAGTACTTTCCACCAGCCTCTATACAAAGATTCATGCGCCTAAACCAGTTTTCAAAACACTTTTTCCAGTCCGCCGCAGACACCTCGTTTACAGCCTGCTCGAACGCAGCCAGCGCATCTTCCGGCGACGAAAATTGTATCCCTTTGAGCTGATTTTTTATTTTTGGGAATAAAAAGAAGTCACACGGTGCTAGATCAGGGCTGTAAGGAGGGTGACCCAGGAGTTTGACTGGCGTGCTGTCCAGGAAGTCCCTCCTTTTGAGTGCGGTGTGCGCAGGTGCATTGTCGTGGTGGAGCAGTAGCCCGCGGAGCCCTGTGTTTGGTCGCTTGTTGCTTATAACAGAGAAAACTTCTGGCAAACATTTGGTAGTATACCATTCGGCATTAATGCTTCTTTGATCCCGTAAGGGAATTGATACCAAGTGGCCAGTCAAATTAAAAAAGCTAGCGATCAAAATCTTACCCCCGCTTCTAGATCGCTTCACTTTGGTAGGCGTTGGCTCATTTTGAAACACCCAAACAGTCGACTGGCGCTTGGTTTCTGGGTCGTATTGATAAATCCAGGACTCATCACCTGTAACGATGTCGTAAACACGCCGAGACGAGCCTGCTTCAAATTTGTTAAGCATATCACGGCACCATTCCACCCGGGCCTGCTTCTGAGCATCGGTGAGGTTGTGCGGCACCCAGCGTGATACTATCCTCCTCACGCGAAGATGGCTGTGTAGAATCTCGTGAACGCTTCCCGATCCAATCTTCAATATGTGTTGAATCTCCTGATATGTAATTCGCCTATTGTCTTGGATTAAATTTTTCACTGCTAGCACGTTTTCTTCGGTAACAGCCGTCAAAGGGCGACCGCTTCTTTCGTCATCCCCCAAAGTTGGTCGACCGCGCTTGAATTCGTTATACCAACGATACACGGTTGCCTTGGAAGGGCCTTCATCCATGAATGCCATTTGAAGTCTATCGTACGATTCATCCGGTTTCAGGCGACACTTGAAATCGTATAAAATCATAGCTCTAAAATGTTCCCGGCGCAGATCCATATTTCAGTGAGACACAATACTTTGAATTAACTCGCAAAAAATGTGGAGGGAAATTTTGAAATTGGAACTTACTTATTTTTACTTATAAATAATCATATTTTCGAAAAACATTATAACTGGCCAGTCTCCCATATATAAAAACTTTTTTTCGCAATACTTTCTGAGGGGCCTGGTATGCCACCATTTTATTAGGTACTACACCCAGTTCGTCTACCATGCATGGTGTATTTGGATAATACATTTATTTGTAACGTCATTCTTATAGGAAAGACACGGGTCCAACAATAAATATATTATGTAATTATGAAATATTAATGACTAAAAATAAATTCAATCGTTCTTTTTTTAGTGTATCTTAAATTCTCCTACCTTTCTTACCTACCTACGTAGTTTCGCAGACCACAAATCATATTGCGTATCTTTTTTTATTTGTGAAATTATTTACTTAACTTTATTTGTAAGTGTACCAAAAATAAAACGAATGAACATGTTGCTCATTCATTCATGCATTAAAATGAAATTCCACTCATTCTTCGTATCACATCACTAGCACTTTGTGTTTGTTGTCATAGGATAACTGTATAAATACACACAAAATTGACAATGAATGTGTGTTTTTTGATTGTGTGATTATTATTTCTTCGTGTGCGTTTGTAGCAATAGGATCCATGTATCTGTGGGTGATTGTCAAATTTTTGTAGTGTGCTGTATGTGTTTTCCTCGCCCCCCGCCGAAAGTGGCAGAAAAAGTTGTTCGATGATTCGCGGCTTGCCGTCTCCATAGGTTAAATGCTCTAAGAGCAGCAGTAGTGGAATACATAACGAACTCTGATGTCACAGGCGACCTGTTCAACTACTTCACTGTTTATTTATAAGCCACACTATCACTGGTATACAGGATGCACACTTTATAAGTACTTTTACACTATTCGTATTGGACTGTAGCTGGCTGCTGACCCGTTTTGTTGATTGGGGTCGATGATATAACCGATAACAATTCTGCCCTGACACACTTTTTCATTCCTTTGTTGCACTTCTTAACCATGAAGCAGGCACCAATAATTAGCAAAGTAAACAACATTATGGCTATTAGGATGCCATACATTTCTAACTTCTGTTCTAGGGAACTGTTACTTGCGTTGTTTGCGCCGTTTTGGGCTATTATAATTTCCTCTTGTTTGCTGTATGACTTGCCCATTTTTGGTACAAACGAAATGGTTAGTTTTTTTGAAATGTAGAACGTGTGCTCGGGATCGATACCAAATGATTTTCTAATAAGCTAGTAGGTGTCTATATTACGTATAATTTTTTTTTTTTTTTTTTTTTTTTTTTTTTTTTTTTTTTAAAAAACGTTGCCCCACACTAGGAATTTCTTCCTGTATCGTGGGTGCGTTTACAAACATATAAACTCACATACACAACACCCAGAGCCGGAACAACTATCTGTAGGTCATACAAATATTTGTTCCGTGCGGGAATCGAACCCGCGACACGCAGCACAGCAGTCAATCGCTCAACCACTGCGCCAACCGTGCGCCCTAATAATTATTTGCTTATTCTATTATTTATTAACCTACTTACTAATGTATAATGCCGTTGTTATAGTGCTAAGCGATGCGAAACTAAGTTACCGTTTCTCTTATTTCATTTTGTCAACAGTCGGTACTGTGTGGTGCTCACGTCGCTTAGCATGACTTTCGCTGGCATTGGATTACATACTATAATAAAAACCTTACTGGCGGTTTTACTACTCGGCCAGAGCGTGTAGTGCGAGTAGTGATAGGAATTGGAATGTCAGTGGGTTCGATTCCCGTTTTATCTTTTATTATTTGTCTATGTGAACTTTCTGTACTAGCGTTACTATCTGGCATTGTATCGCTCAAGACATATGCTGGCTTTAGTCTGCCTACAGATATACTTGCTTTCCGTCCTGGCAACTGGATGACATAAACCTTTGAGCTCCTTTGTAAAACGCGGTATGGTCCATCATAAGGAGGCTCCAATGGCTTATGTACTGTGTCGTCTCTGACAAATACGTAATCGACATTAGTTAACTGTGGATGTACAAAACATGAGCGTGAGTTTCCGTGCGACTCCGGTACAGGCCTAAGTGATTTTATATTTTCCCGTATCTGCTCCACCAAACTGTGTGGCTCTGAAATACCTATTTTCGCGCTATCGTAGAAATCTCCGGGAAGACGTAAAGTGCGACCAAATGTTAATTCTGCGGCTGATATCCCACTGTCACTTCGACATGCTGCGCGGAGACCTAACATAACTGTTGGTAATTCGTCGACCCATGACTTTCCGTTTAATCGAGCCATAAGGGCGGCTTTTAGTGTTCTATGCCAGCGCTCTACAACTCCATTTGCTTGTGGGTGGTAAGCCGTGGTGCGTATCCTATTAATACCCATAATTTTCAACAGTTGTTGGAAAAGCGTGCTTTCGAATTGGCGGCCTTGGTCGCTTGTTAATTTTACTGAGCAACCGTATCGGCAGATCCAATCTCTGTATAAAATACCTGCGACTTTCTTGGCGGTTATATCATGCATGGGGAAAGCTTCAGGCCATCGTGTACATCGGTCTATTACCGTTAAGCAATACCTGAAACCATTTTGCGAAATCGGAAGTGGACCGATTATATCTATATGTATGTGCTGGAATCTATCGACTTTGGGAAACTGGCCTATATCTGAAATAGTATGGCGACCGATTTTTGATCGTTGACACTCTATGCATGTTTTAGACCATGCGTTAATGTTGCTATTTGTGGTGTTCACTAATTAGGGGTTGGGGTTTATAATAAAACACTCAAATTATCAGTAGGCACAGAGCTCTACATGGATACGTCCAGTCACCGCTGTGGGTGACACATAATAATATGTAGACGCAGGCACGCATTGCTCTGTCGTTTATTATAGGATACCACATCTCTTCCTTTTTATAATAATAATTATTTTGCAAGTGCAATTACATTATTTTGCATGTAGACAATAATTAAGTTTTAAGTAGGTCTAATAACCTAATTTTGATTATAGAAATACTCAACATTTAGCATTTGCATTAAATTTTAATTTACACTAAACTAACATATTATATAATATGTTTTAATCAATACAGTGTTTTATTTAAAGGCTTACGAAACATCACTTCTTGATCGATAACCTTCCGGCCTATGTGGCCTACAGGTTTTTTTTATGATTCAAGTTATTTTTGTAAATTGGATAAAAATAACACAAATAGTGATCGAAGCTTTTAGATGACCATTTTATTATTTTGTATTTAAACTAGATGAGGCCGGTATTTCCTAGCGGACTACTCTGAGAAGAAACACCGAAACAAACTCAGAGGTCACAGTCTCTTTTAGAGTCCATAATGATTAATAGAATGGCCAAATCATATGAGAATTGAGAACCCTGTAGGTTTATGTCTGATCAAATCATTTTGATTTTAAGAGAACCACGTTGCGTCGTAGGTTAATTAGTCTGAGGTGGTCTTCATTCACTAATTATCAGTCTGCTTTTCGTATTGACTGGTGACTGACTCGTACAAAAATGCCTGTTTTTTCTGAGGCCATTAGTGAAAAACATTATGCCTCGTTTGATACAGCATGTATTGAATAACTAATAACAGTATTATCTGCCGTTGTTAGATGTTATTTGAATAACTGATTACAGAATTATCTGTCGTTGTTAGACGTTTTTTGAATAACTAATAACATAAATTATCTGCCGTTGTTAGATGTTTTAATTTTACGATTTACGGCTTTTGAAATATATTTCATAACACTATTATTGTGTTTAGTCTAGAAATTTCACAATTTCGATCTTGTGCAAAATATTTAGATTTTATGTTAGTAGTCCTTAAGGAAGTAAACATATTTCATATTTAAATACTCTGGATTCATAATTAAACTGTTCTTTGTTTTTATTTGGCCAAAGAACCAGTTTAAGAGTTCGTTTCTCTTTTTTTTTATTTTTTGTAGAAAGACTAATATCGTCTCGTTATATTTTTTTTTATTCTGACAGTACACTGTCAAACTTTAGTTTCCACATGAGTGAAATTAATTGTTTTTGTTTGTCGAACTGAACTAGTACAGTCACTAAAGTAACAGAACTGGTGTCCGCGACTACTTGGGTGCATTACAAACTTTTGTGTCATTGTAGCCAAGGGTAGGCAATATAGAGACACAATATTTTAGTTTCAAAACTATAGATTGTTTTTATAGTTGTGAAATTAAGGATCCACTTGCCAACAAAATTGATCCAGAAAACTGGATTACTTTTATACTTTCCAAGTACTTGAGCGTTTGTGTTTAACCGTCGATTTCACCAACCGGTTAAATTATTATAAACGATCACAATTAAACGTCAGTCAAGTGATGCAAATTTTGGATTCGATCAATCGCAGTAGCAGATGCGTGCGTTTGACAATTCCCTTTTTTTTTTCACATCGTTGTTTATAAGTTTTAGCACTCCTTCGCCAAGCAATATATATATATCATATATATATTCTATATTTAATATGCATGAACAAAAGCATTTTTGATTTTTACTTTATAGAAAAATATTGCAGTCTGGAATTTAGGAGTGATAATCATGTGTGGTTTTCTTAGCAACACTACCTTAGTATTATATATTATCTAAGGCTATATGCATGTCCAAATTATAAGAATATCATTATCAGGCTTTAAAACTTGGGAAAACCCTAGATTATGGTTTTATTTACGGGTTCCATGTCTTTAGCTCGTATTGTGTTTTTACCTTTGATTCCAGGAATTGGGACTTAACTATGAGGTTGTCGAATTGTTTTGAAAATAGAGATTTCTAGATTTAATTTTGCGAAATTGAACATTTGTTTACTTTCAGTGGCATTCAGACCAAGTGTTTGTTTTAGTACATTAACGAAAATGGTAGATTTCATCCACAAGATTCGTTGACCAAATTGATTGAATTGTTTTGAAAATAGAAATCTCTAGATAAACCTTTTTGAATTTGGAAATTTGTTTATTTTTAGTGGAATTCAGAACAAAACCTTTTGTAGTAGGTACATTAAGGTCAATGGCAGCTTTTACCCATACCACTAATCATTTAGAGCCAGTTTTACTGTCTTAACTGTTCATCCAATAAGCTTTGCACATGCAAATTTGTAATCAATTGTTGCATCGTCATTGACTTGAAAAATATAGTCTAGAAAAGCGGACCTTTTAAGCTTCTCATTTAAGCTTTTATTATCTTGTCATTTGACAAGAGGTTGAGTTAAGAAAAGTGGACCATTTTAGCTTCTTTTTTTGAGATTTTGTATCTTGTCATCTGACAAAAAGTTGGGACTTTTTCCTTTTATTAGCCCTTGTTTTGTAGTGTTTTTGGAAATAACATTAGAAAACTCCTTTTATTCTGTTCTCATTCATTGTACTAGGAATTGGTAACTGAGCATTATCTTTGTAACTCAGGAGCAGTTTACTGCATTAAGTTTTAAGTGCCAAAGTGCTCATCTCTACATTGGCATAAATACGGCAGAAACCGTTAGTTATCACGTTTGTGATTGTATTGCCATATCGACAAAAGAGGTTATACCTCTTGTTCATGTATCAATTTTAATAAGGCAAGTACTTGTTGCATTTTGGCTCTGACAACGTTATGCTGACTAGTGTTTGCTTTTGCTACTTACATTTAAATTGACAGTGCATGTTGCATTAGCTCCATTCAAATTAACTTCTTGCAATAATTATAACATTTTTTAAATAATCAAAATGCTAATTATAAAATTAACAATTGAGTTTATATTTAAACTGATTGTGCTCTATTCATAACAAGAGTTCAGTGTGGCTCTGTTTACGTAGAAATATTTAAATAAACAAACTCTAGCTAGCAAGCCGCACAAAAGTCCCTCAAGTACCTGTTAAGTGCCAGACTGCCAGTTAACTCGAGTCCCAGTCTATCACCTCAGGAAACGGTTCTTTTTTTTTCTTATTTGAATATAATAGTCAGTACAAAATGCATTCGATTTGATTCTTATTTAGCCTTAACAAATTTCATGATGCTTTTTAATTTTAACAACAAGTTTATACCTAATTTGGCATCACATTGCTTTGAACTTGCTTGGAACTTTTTCATTTTTATCATTTAATGAAATAACTGAATGAATGAATTTACGATTCATCGCTGAAACATCTTGTTTTGACCCAATAATTCGTTTCGATTAATTGGCATCAATTAACGGTCCACCGTTCAAATATTTTGTTTTAGATCCAATAATATCTTTCGATATGATTGACATGATTTATTTCTTTAGATCCAATAATATCTTTCGATATGATTGACATCATTTTTTAGATCCAATAATATCTTTCGATATGATTGACATCATTTTTTAGATCCAATAATATCTTTCGATATGATTGACATCATTTTTTAGATCCAATAATATCTTTTGATATGATTGACATCATTTTTTAGATCCAATAATATCTTTCGATATGATTGACATCATTTTTTTCTTTAGATCCAATAATATCTTTCGATATGATTGACATCATTTATTTCTTTAGATCCAATAATATCTTTTGATATGATTGACATCATTTATTTCTTTAGATCCAATAATATCTTTCGATATGATTGACATCATTTTTTTTTCTTTAGATCCAATAATATCTTTCGATATGATTGACATCTGATGTGTCGTTATCGTTTTTCAAACAACGTAACGACACCGTTGATCATTGGTCAACCTTTGACAAAACTATCTATTTTGGCAACTATCTATTTCTTTGTTTAATGTGTTACCCTACGGTTTAACTTAAACACGTTTACCAAACGATTTTTATAGTATTTGATGAACTCCCCTTAGTACATTACCAAGCTTAGGACTGGCTGGATTCCACGTCCTGCTATTAACATTGCATTTATGTGATTGCTAGTACATATCGAGATAGTAAATCGAAATTCGAAACAATTGTGTCGCAGGTTACAATCACAACGTATGCGACAAAGTCAAAGTTCAAAACGAAATTGTACATAATAATAATATCGTCCTAAGTAACTTAGGAATAAGCTTCATTATCGCATTGTCAAATTCAGCTTATCATCCACCCTAAAGAATATAGCTCTCTTACTCGCACGCATCAAAACGCTATATCTGGCTTATTCTCTTCAACCAGCTGCGTTGACAAATTCAAGTGGGTATGTTATAGTTTGCGGGGATTTATAGCGTTGTGACACAGCTTTGGTTTCGTTTCATAAATAACGAGTGATGTTTGAGAAATAAATCGTTTTGAAAATTAGACAGTTTAGAAAATAGATAGTTTTGCGTTGCTTGAATAACTAGTGATTATTGTTTTGTGCGATGGATCGTTTTATAACTATATACGTTGGCAACGCTCCATCGCCTTATTAGCAAACGGATTTGGTCAACCGGATTAAACCGGGTTTGAGTTTTTTATTGCTGTCGAAATGTAGTTTTTATTTTAATTTCATAACCACATTTCGGAACACGGTTTTGTTTATTTACACAAGTCAAGTAATGATTTCAATGGTTTATGTAGCACATCCCTCAGCTTATCGCCGACGCGGATCGCTCATGGATAGGCAAATAATTATAAAAATAAACATTCTACTAAATTTCACATTTTCATTACTACAAATCATTACACATTTTATCTTTTATTTTTTCCAAAACACATGCAATAAAATAATACTTTTGTTGCTGACCAATTTCCGTAAGTGGGACATTATTTGATATAATCACTTTACTCACTGCGCTTTTACTCGTCGCCAATGTGGTGTTCACTAATTAGGGGTTGGGGTTTATAATAAAACACTCAAATCATCAGTAAGCACAGAGCTCTACATGGATACGTCCAGTCACCGCTGTGGGTGACACATAATAATATGTAGACGCAGGCACGCATTGCTCTGTCGTTTATTATAGGATACCACACTATTCATGTCTGGCCAGAAGAACTTTTTGCTGATTAATTTCCGGGTCGCCCGAACACCGGGATGACTTAGATTATGTATACTTTCGAACACGATTCGCCTTACTTCTTGTGGTATATATGGTCGCGCACATTCAGTGGATACGTCACAATATATTGGCTTATTACATGTAGGTAAATATAATTTCTTTAGGGTGATACGGCTACTATTATTTGCATTGCATGCTATCACGTAGTCGTCGGTTTCTTGCAACTCAGCTATCCGGTTGTAGTCTATACTCGTGGGACAGAAAACAGTTTCTACACGCGATAAAGTATCGGCTACTATGTTGCTATGCCCACTTATGTGACGTATGTCGGTTGTGAACTCGCTGATGTATGATAAATGCCTAATTCTACGAGCTGTTTCATCGGACGTTTTTCCTAATTTTGAAAAAGCGTAAACTAGTGGTTTATGGGCTGTGTACACGGTGATCTGTCGTCCTTCGAATATTTTTCGAAGATGTTTTATCGCCATGTATATGGCCAACAATTCCCGGTCGTAAGCGGAGTATTTCTGTTGGGCCGACGTTAACTTTTTAGAGAAATAAGCTAATGGTTTCCAAATATTATTAACTTCCTGCTGCAAAACTGCACCTACGCAAAACTCAGAAGCGTCAGTCATCAAGGCAAGCATCGAATCATTCCTTGGATGAGACAATGTAGCGGCCGTTTTAAGACCTCTCTTACATTGTTCAAAGGCCTCACTAGCTTCCTCGGTCCATTGGATTTTACTTATATCCCTTTTTTTTGTGTTGCCGAGGTACTTGTTGAATGCCGACTGATAAGATGCTGCGTTGGGCAAATGTGCACGATAAAAATTCACCATACCTGTGAAACGCCGTAACTCTTCAACGGTCTCCGGTTTTGGGTAGTCTATGATGGCCTTGACCTTTTCTTCTGTTGGACGAATACCGCATGGTGTCACGTGGTAGCCTAAAAATTCTAAATTAGTTTGTCCGAAAGCACATTTTTCTAAATTTATGGTTATCCCGTGTT
This sequence comes from Orthosia gothica, assembly GCA_949775005.1. Lineage (NCBI taxonomy): Eukaryota > Metazoa > Arthropoda > Insecta > Lepidoptera > Noctuidae > Orthosia > Orthosia gothica. The sequence goes on from CATKRY010000147.1 coordinate 27,884, forward strand.
TATGTAACCGCTGAAAAATGATACCTAAATGTTCGAGGTGCTGAGTTTTATTCTCGCTCATGATCAGTGCATCATCTATGTAATTAAAAACAAAATCTAGGCCGTGGAAAACCGAGTCCATGAATCGCTGGAAGGTCTGCGCGGCATTGCGCAATCCGAATGTCATTCGAGGAAACTCGTATAGGCCGAAAGGCGTGATTATCGCTGTTTTCTCGACGTCCTCCGGCGCGGTCTCAATGCAATGATAGGCCCTATTTATATCGATTTTTGAAAAAATAGTTTTACCGGCCATGTTATTGGTAAAATCTTGTAACCGTGGAATTGGGTATCTGTCTGGCTTCGTGATTGCATTAAGTCGGCGGTAATCGCCACATGGCCTTATGCCCCCATTCTTTTTCTCAACTACGTGTAAGGGGCTTGCCCAAGGACTCTTTGAAGGGCGACAGATACCTAATTCTTGCATTTTGATGAATTCATCTTTGACACGTTGGTATCGGACAGGTGCTAGGGGCCGTGCTCGTGCAAATACCGGTGGTCCGGTTGTTTCAATATTATGTTGTACCGAGCTCGGTTTCGTTTCCACGAATGACATTGGTTTAGTTATGCTTGGATATTTCAGTAAGAGGTTATGATAAGGATGATCGATGCTTACAGAAAGTACAGAAGGTTCACTCATGCTTACTATTGATGCTATGACATTTAAATCAGTTACCTGGTCGATGAGTTTTCGTGCACTGACGTCAACCAGGAGTTTATGATGGCTTAGAAAATCTGCACCCAATATTGGTTGTTTTACGTCTGCAATAACGAAATCCCACCGATATGGCCTACGTAACTTAAAATTTAAAACTAATGATTTTACCCCATAAGTTTTGTTGATGACTGTATGTCTAGATGTTACTATTGACTTATTAACTTGATAGGGTTCGCTGGCGGGAGAACTTGAGCGGCGTTATAGGCACAAAAGAAAGCCTTTGTTGGATTGAATAATTCTCGTTGTTTTATTTTCATAGAATGTACACTGGTGACGCTGTTGATTCGGAATGTCTGACCGCAGATGTGTAGCCTCTATAAAAACAGACGCATCCCCACGCGTATCCGAGGACGCGTGGTCTCTACTGACCTAACCAACCACAACACTCCAATCCGCGCGGGAATTTGGACTTGCGAGCGTCGGCCAATAAGGGCGCTCTTACTTGTTAGCGCCAAACTCTTGCAGCGTGGTATGGGGAACTTTCTTTGGCTCTTTTCTGCGGTAAAACATCCCTTACAATGTTGAACTTATGACTAATACATGTTGAAACGCTACATCTATCTAATTATAATACATTTCAACAAAAAACCTTAATTTCAACACTAAAAAACGCCCATATACTAAAAATACTCTGGTGGCGTCTTAAAGAACTAGAAGTCGAAAGGCGAGTATTTTATGGCCTCTCGTTTCGGCACGCGATTGGCCGAAGCCGGGTCCAAATCTTGCTACCTGCAGCCGAAAGCGTCGGGGGCGGGTCGCTTTCTAATCTTATGGTGAAACTATTATTATTTCTATGCTAATATGCCTCGCTGAATACAGCAATTCATTATTCCTAGCCTACACTTAGATGTCTACTTGATCATTATACAATAACAATTTAAAGATAAGACCTACACTTAAATATCATCTACGCTTAAAATTACTCTTTATTTTAAACAACTTACGTATCTACACTTAATCATATAGGCCTCTTATGCTAATCGTGTCTCGTCGCTAACATTCTCCCCCACGGTGCGTTGCACTGCATCTTCTTGAAGCGACGAGGTGGCGGGTACCAGCACGATGATCCGTCGCGTTGGTCGCCGTAACTCTCCTCCCGTCGTCCGCACGTCCAGCACTCGAACTCTTCCATCTGGCCCGGGGTACGCCTTTATAACTTCCCCGCGAGGCCATGAGTTTCGTAGTAGGGTAGCGTCCACTATCAACACGATGTCTACTTCTTTCGGGTCGTTGGTTTCTTTTCCTTTTAGGCACCCATCTCCAGCTGTCTGTCTTGGACTTATTCTCGATCTCAGCTAGTCGATTGGCCACGAAGGTTTTAAATTTTCTTGGCTCCGCCCTGATCCATTGCAGTACGGTACTAGAATCCGTCCAATAGGTCTTATTGGAAATTTCTAATTTCATCTCGTCTTGGATCGCGGCAGTTAGCCTGCTGCCAAGCAAGGCAGCTTGTAATTCTAGCCTTGGAATTGACACAGGCTTCGTTGGCGTCACTCTTGCCTTGCCAGCGATCAGTGATATGTGTACGCTTCCATCGGGTTCAACTGTCCTCCAATATACCGCCGCGGCGTATGCTTCTTCGCTCGCGTCAGTGAACGTGTGCAATTGTCCCTTCCTTGTGCGGGGCGAGATGCATCTTGGTATTTTCAACTTGGTCAATTTTGAAACTTCACCCAAGTATTTCATCCAGGTTTCTTGCTGATTTTCGTTGATTGAGTCGTCCCAGCCTATCTGAGTTCGCCAGATGTCCTGTATTAACTTCTTCCCTTGGATTAAGACAGGTGTTGCAAAACCCATAGGGTCAAAGGTCGACATTACGGCGCTCGTGACCTCTCTTTTTGTTGGTGCTCTTTCACCATTCAATAATTCTTTGGACGTATTCCTTAGTCCTACGTTGAAGGCTAGCATGTCTTCTTTAACTAGCCATCTAAGACCTAGAGTCTTTTCTTCCTTAGTAAGTTGCAGAGAATCTTCATTTTTAATGTCGTCTAATTCTAATAAGACTTTTTCTGCGTTACTAGCCCAACCCTTCAACTGAAAGCTTGCCGCTTCATGGATTTCCTTCACTTTCTTTGAGATGTTTCTCGCTTCGTTGATAGACGAGAAACTCTGTAGGTAATCGTCCATGTAGTGGTTCCTTCTTATCGCTTTTACTGCCTCTGGGTGGGTTTCCTTGAAGTTTTCCGCATTCTTATTCATGACGTATATCGCTGTCGCAGGCGACGACGCCGCCCCGAAGATGATCGATGACATTCTATACTCTTTCGGTTTTCCTGATCTTTGGTCGCCACGCCACAGGAACCTTAGACTGTCTCGGTATTCTTCTCTGACCTTGACCCGCAGGAACATTTCTTGTATGTCAGCCATGACCGCCACAGGCCCTTCTCTGAAGCGCAGCAGCACGCCAAACAGCGATTGTAGTAGGTCGGGACCCGATAACAAGGCGTCATTCAGACTCTTCCCTTCGTACTTAGCGGCAGCGTCGAAGACTATTCTGGGCTTCTTCTTAATTGGATGAACGACGGCAAAGTGAGGCAAGTAGAAAAGCCTCCCTTCGCTCGCGTTCGCCGGAGCCAACTCTGCGTAACCTTTTCCAATTAGATTCTCAATCTGGGTCTTGTATGAATCTAATTGCATCTCTTTGTCTTGGTCTAACTTCTTCTCGAGGTTGAATAGGCGTCGGAGGGCGTGCTTATAATTATTCGGCAGGCTCTCGTCTTCCCTTCTCCATAGAAGTCCAGTCTCGAATTGACCGCTTGCCAGTCTTTTTGAAGTCTTCTCGAGGATTTCTAAGGCTCTCCTATCGCTGTCGTTTGACGGTGAACGATTTTGAATCCCGAGAGACTCTAATTGGAAATGTTCACGGACAATTTCTTCTACACTTTCTTCGCTTTCCGTAGCTCTGCCATAGTGAGTAAAATTCACTAAGGTCTTAGCTCCTGATTCGCATCCGTGAAGCACCCACCCTAGGTTGGTAAGGGAGGCTACAGGTTCGGATGGCTTGCCTTTTCTCAATTTTCTCGTCACAATGAGCCCCCAGTTGTCTTGACCTATTAACAGCTTGGGCCTCTCTGTGACGTAAAGTATTTGGTGCTCGATCGTCCTTAGATGTTGACAGTTCCTTACTGTTTCCTTATTTAATGTCTGTTCAGACAGCTTCAGGTCGTCGATGGTTCTTGCTGTGATAGTTCGCTTGTCACTTCTATGAGCCCCCTTAATTCTCAGCTCAATCTTTTGCGAACTATCTTTTCTAATTAGTTTCCTACCGACAGTTTCGATCGTTAATCTTTCAAGATTCCCTTTAGCTCCAATCTGTTCGGCTATCGATGCGTCCAAGAGCGTTATTGTTGATCCTTCGTCCAACAACGCGAGCACACGAACATGACCCTTCGGTCCATACAGGTCCACAGGTATGATTTTCAAGTATGCTTTCTCTTCACCTTTAGCGTTGTTAATCGAAGCAACCTTTTCTTCTGACGCACCGCCTTCTTTGTTGACTTGCTTCCCTATCGATACAGGTGGCTTGTCGGAGTGTAAAATGGTGTGATGCCATCTCCCACACTGCTTGCAGACTGGAGCTTTACAGTTGAGTCTTGAATGTTTGAAACGTAGGCACTTGAAACAAATCCTCGTTTTCTTGATTATGTTCCATTTTTCGTCAATGTTAGCGTCTCTAAACCTTTTGCATTCGATTGCGAAATGCTCTTCTTCACAGGTAGGACACGACTTCTTATAAGTTTCCATTGACACTTCGTTGACTGTATGTACGGGTTTTCTATACGCTTTCTTATGCTCCGAAGACACTTCAGGTGGAGCAAAGTCCCCGCACATATCGGCCTCTATCTCCAAGAACGCTTCAATAAGCAGCAATTCTTGGAGTTCTTCGTCTCTTCTGCTTCTATGGTAAGCGAACCATCTAAATTTCATGGAGGTTGGCATCTTGTCGACAACGGCCTTCAATGTTTCGGGTGAACTGAGGTATTGCGGTTTCTTTAATGCCTTAATTGTCTCGACTGCATTTTTCACTTTGCTAGCGAAAACGCATATGTCACTTGGGTTTTCACCCACCTTCGACAAGTTTTTCATTTTGTCGAGTTCCGCTAATGCTAATGCCCCAGGTCTTCCAAATCTTGACGCCAAGCACTTGAAGACTTCGTGAGGCTCCTCGGCTGTGAACAGCAGGCTCTGTACTGCTTCTTTAGCTGTCCCTTGTATTGCTCTTCTGAGACGCGCTAGGTTTTGTGCATTGCTATAAGAAGCAGCACTGTCATCGTACGACCTTTTGAAAGCTAACCATTCGTCACATGAACCGTTGAAGTAAGGGAGCTCAACATGCCGCGGTGTGTTAATGTCGCGTGACTTTTCTGACAGCTTCATTATCACTTGGGCTAACTCTTGTATGTCACTCTTCTTTTCTTCTATTTCAGCCGGCCTCTGATCCTTAGTATGGCCGACTCCGGTTTCAGTGAACCAATTCTCGACCTCTTGAGATCGTTCGTACAGCTCAACACCATCCTCTTCGTCTGAATCAGCCGCTGCGAGTTCTAATTCAGCTTGAGCCACTCTTGTTCGCGCCTCCGCCAATTCCATTTCCCTTATCGCCACCGCTAACTTCGCTTGCGCCTCAGCTTTCCTTCTATGTGACGAGCGGACAGATTGTGTATCTGTGTCGCGGGTCGGCTTTTTAGCGTGAGGCGGTCGCTGCAGGCTCCCTTCTATTGACGTCGATGTACTTTCTTCTACTCGACGCAATTTCACAGCAACTCTTCTTTCCGGGTTCTGCTGCGTAGGGTGGTTCTCTTCTTGGCGTGAGTGACTTGACACTTCTATTCGTTCAATGGTGCGAGTTGTGTGGGTTGCGGTGGAAGTAGCTTTCCCCGACGATTCCTTCACAGCAGCATCCCCCGCTAAGCGAGCGTTCGCGTCGGGCGGCGGCGACATTTTATGTGTAGATCGACTCGCCTCCGACGCGCTTATAGTTGACTCACTTGCATTGTCGCTTGGCGTGTGTATGCTCCAATCCGACGACGATGTGCTTTCTTCTGCAGTTTTCGAACGTCCAGCTCCGGCTCTTGTTGAAGGCATCTTCTTTGTTGAACCCGATCCGGCTTCTCGAAGGACCACTGTTGATGACTGTATGTCTAGATGTTACTATTGACTTATTAACTTGATAGGGTTCGCTGGCGGGAGAACTTGAGCGGCGTTATAGGCACAAAAGAAAGCCTTTGTTGGATTGAATAATTCTCGTTGTTTTATTTTCATAGAATGTACACTGGTGACGCTGTTGATTCGGAATGTCTGACCGCAGATGTGTAGCCTCTATAAAAACAGACGCATCCCCACGCGTATCCGAGGACGCGTGGTCTCTACTGACCTAACCAACCACAACACTCCAATCCGCGCGGGAATTTGGACTTGCGAGCGTCGGCCAATAAGGGCGCTCTTACTTGTTAGCGCCAAACTCTTGCAGCGTGGTATGGGGAACTTTCTTTGGCTCTTTTCTGCGGTAAAACATCCCTTACAATGTTGAACTTATGACTAATACATGTTGAAACGCTACATCTATCTAATTATAATACATTTCAACAAAAAACCTTAATTTAAACACTAAAAAACGCCCATATACTAAAAATACTCTGGTGGCGTCTTAAAGAACTAGAAGTCGAAAGGCGAGTATTTTATGGCCTCTCGTTTCGGAACGCGATTGGCCGAAGCCAGGTCCAAATCTTGCTACCTGCAGCCGAAAGCGTCGGGGGCGGGTCGCTTTCTAATCTTATGGTGAAACTATTATTATTTCTATGCTAATATGCCTCGCTGAATACAGCAATTCATTATTCCTAGCCTACACTTAGATGTCTACTTGATCATTATACAATAACAATTTAAAGATAAGACCTACACTTAAATATCATCTACGCTTAAAATTACTCTTTATTTTAAACAACTTACGTATCTACACTTAATCATATAGGCCTCTTATGCTAATCGTGTCTCGTCGCTAACAAGTTTTAATCTCCGTCCCGTTGGCTGCAAATAATTTGTATTCACTGCACTCGCGAGTACTAGGTTTTTTTACGACCGGTAGCACTGACACATTTGCTCCTGTATCCACTAAGAAATATAGTCCACTGTTATTGTCCATGATCCTGAGGCGGTGACTCGGTGAGATGGCGCAGAGCTCCGCCGTTGTCTGCGCCTTACTTAGTTTTCCGGTTTAATTTTCCACGCACAAGGTTCTTCGCACTTCTTTGCCCTGGTGCGAAAACGAAAATGATAGTAGCAAAGCCAATCTGGGCTCTCAGGCGTCCGTCTTTGCGTAGAGGGATCACGGCTGCGATTCCGAGAAGCAGAACGTGAACCCTTATAATTATCGCTATTCCAGCGTCTTTGGTATCTTGGTCTTGATCTTTCCATTTCTGCGACCTTGAAACTCAGTTTCGCTATTTCGGCCATTATTAGCTCCGTATCCTTTGAAGTCGAGGGCTGCTGCTGTGGCTGCTGCGAAACTTCGTTTACGCCGTTTGTAGTCCGCGTGGTTTCATCGACGTTGTCCGCTATTGTTGCTAAGCTGTCCAAAGATTTGGTGTCAGACACTGCCAAAACTGCCCGTATCGTGGCCGGCAAGTGACCTTGCCATAAAATCAGCAGTGTATCATCTGGTATTTTGTCTTTGGCTAGCTCCCGCATACGTCGTAGGAGCTGTGACGGCTTCTGGTCGCCCAGTTCCATTTCACTTATTAGCTTTTGTAACTGTCTATTTTTGGACTCTTCGTATATAGTTAATAAGCGAGTCTTCAGTGCGTCGTATTTCTTCACAGCTGGCGGCCCCATCAAAATATCCGTTACTTGTTCGACTACATCTTTGCTTAACTTTGAGACCACTAAGTCAAATCTTGCTTCATCTGGTAGTTTTTGTGGAGCCAACGTTGCTTCGGCTCTGATAAACCAGACCCTCGGTTGGTCTGTCCAAAAATCCGGTATTTTTGAGGTAAGAGAGATCGCGGCCAACTCGGCTACCGGAACTGGTGTTGTTGCCATATTTATAGTCTTTGACGGTATTACACTCACGCGCAAAGTTCACTTTTTCTTGTCGGGGTCACCACTTTAGGAGTAGTGTCTCAATAAAACAATAGGTTACCAAATTCACATGTATTCACTTTATTTAGTTGACACGTCTACACACAGGAATGATCGCGTATGAGTGGCCACGTCACTTGTGCGCCTTACATTATGTAGTATCATCTTACATACTAGATAGGTACCTACGTAAAACTGACGCTATAGCGTCCCTACATCACATACATAGTCGATTACAAATCCATAAGCATAAATAGGAATTATAAAAAAAATATAATCATTTAAAAATGTCAATTATAAGAAAATTTAAGTAACACTTAAAAATCTTTATAATTCAGGAAGTCATTAACAGACTAGTAACATTTTTCCAATAGTAATATAGTCTTAGTTTTAAATATACGAACAGGGTGATTTTTTAAATTATGCGGAATTTTATTATATACTAGCTGACCCGGCAAACTTTGTTTTGCCATAAAAACACCAAACATTTATCTACCCTACCTAACCTACCCTACCCTACACTACCATACCCTACCCTACCCTACACTACCCTACGCTACACTACCCTATCCTACACTACTCTACCCTACACTACCCTACCCTACCCTACCCTACCCTACGCTACGCTACCCTACCCTACCCTACCCTACACTACCCTACCCTACCCTACCCTACGCTACGCTACCCTACCCTACCCTACCCTACCCTACCTACCTACCTACACTATACTACTCTACCCTACACTACCCTACCCTACCCTACCCTACGCTACGCTACGCTACCCTACCCTACCCTACCCTACCTACCTACCTACACTACACTACTCTACGCTACACTACCCTATCCTACACTACTCTACCCTACACTACCCTACCCTACCCTACCCTACCCTACCCTACGGTACGCTACCCTACCCTACCCTACCCTACCCTACGCTACGCTACCCTACCCTACCTACCTACCTACACTAATCTGCGCCCAACCGATAGCCCGTGCTGACACGTTTTCGCGAGCTCCGCACTCAAAAAAACAAGTGAGAAACAAAATACAACGAAAAACTCCAAATCGCGCAACAAAAGTTGCGCGCTAGTGCTAGCTATGCGAAAGTGAAAACTTAATAAAAAATAACAATAAACAAACAAACTGTGAAGAAAAACGTGTGAAAACTAACCTTAAAAAGTGAAAAAACACACCGAAAGATCTGTGAAAAACGCAACTCTGCGAGGAAACGAGTGTGGCACGCAAACGGTCGCGACGACACTAAAGTTTTATTGCACTATAATATAGACAATTTCAGCAGCTGCATCTCGCCCAAAATCTAGATTTTTTGGACTAGACATATTTTTGTTCGGCGCCCTATTTCCGAAATCAGAGAGGGAAAAAGGCGAAATCTCTGTGAAAAACTCCCATCTTCTCCGAAATTGAGGACAGTCTGCTTCTAGGAAGTGCACCATAGGTAGTGCCAAAGTGCCCCCAACACTCCTGGAGACTTCGGGGAATTTTCTCGTGAGGTCCCAGGCCACAGCTCGCGATTCGGACCGGCCGGAAAATTTTCCGCGCGGACATAACGCCCGAAAAAACTGACTGGAGGTGCGATCAGAAAATTTCGAGGACCTGTGGGGCTTCCTGGAGCAGCCGGCAGCCTCGTTGAAAAAATTCGTAGAGATCTTAAGATATACAATACGAATACAACGTATTTGCTGTCGATTTCTTGTCTTTTCTCTTTTTAAATAATTATTTATATCACCAAAACTAAAAATATCAACCATATTTAAATTTAATTATAAAGTGCTCTCATTATTTTAAACTATAAAAAATCCACATTAAATTAAAATTAAAATCGCCCTCATATTCGTAAAAATAGTAAATTCATAAAACGTTCTCACGGTCCGAGTTAACTTTGTCTTTCTTTGTTTACACATTTTTTAAAACTAAAAACCTGTTAACTCGGCCTAGGATAAACTTAGCTGAAAAGTGAGACCGGAAAAATCATTTTCACCCCACTGGCCATCCAACCACATTTTTGGAAATTTTAAGGGTGAATGGACAAGAAAGTCGAATTTCAAGTGCGCATCGTATTTATAGAAATTCATTGCTACTTACCACGTGCGTGACAGTAATTTTATATTTTATTTTCAATTAAATTGTTTTAATTATTATTAGTATCTGACTTTAGACTATAAGTCGGGACAGGGCAATTGCCCCCCTTTTAAAAAGGAGCCCCCAAATTTGGACAAAACCTTCGGTTTTTCTGACGCACGGCGGCCATTTTACAGCCGTCTCGACAGCCAAAAAACTTTATTTTATGTTAATTCTGCCTGTTAGATAAGAAAATACTGACCGGACAGCATCTTCCGCGTGTATTTATTTTGTAATTCCACCTCCATCTCTTATCCCGTAACCCAAACCTCCTCGAACATACCCCCCGTCCGTATAATATTTGCCTTGCTGTTTCTAAAAAAAGGTGAAGGTCCAGAAATTAAACCTAACAAACTATCTAAGTTAAGGTAATTATCTCAAAGTAGCCAATATCGATTGTTTACAAACAGCTAGCGCCACCTAGATTCACTAGCCGGAACAAAGCACACAAAATTAAAAAAAAAAAAAAAATCGATAACTCTGTAACGGCCTATGATTTTCAAATTGTTTCTTTGACCCAGTGTTTAACATCTCTCAGACTGCAAGATAGCTCCTCAAAACTGCCCCCCCTCCACCCCCTCTATACACCCCACAACCGCTAGAAAACAAAAACACAGATTTTCGGTCCTGGTTTTAAATTTAATTAGTTATATTATTCTAACTGTTCACTCCTGCTTCCCCAGCCAAGGCCTGGGGACTAATTGACTGACAAGCGTAGACAGCGCAAGACTTATTAAGACCTGTCTTTTTGACTCGCTCTATTGATTATAAGCAGAACAACAAGGAACACGACAGGCTACCTTGGTTTAATACCTTGTTGAGCAAGAATAAACCCAACGAAGCTTTATTTATAAAGCTAAGTTTACACTTATTTTAATTTTACATTTTATTTACAATTTTACAACTATTGACCATCCAATTTAAATTAATTTGACCACACACTTATTGGGTCCTTTTACAACCCAATAAGGGTCACTTTTTAAGCGCCAAAGAGAAACCCTCGAAGCCAAGATGTTCAGCGCCAAAGAGAAACCCTCGAAGCCAAGATGTTCACGAGGACACCAGCCAAAAACGAGAACATTCCCAAAAGACTGGGAGAAAACCCTTTAAACTCCACATTCACGAGAACCACACCGACGAAAACTTCACCTGTGGCACGTTCCACAGTGAGGAAGAGCATCGGTGAGTGGGAGGCAGCCAAACAAGAGACCAAAAAGTCTCAGGCAAAACCTCAGACCCCTACCGGGAAAGCGCCGGGCGCCCCGACGACATCTACCTCTACCACTACCGCCGCTTCCCCCGCCACGGTTGAGGCCGCCAAGCCAAGGGACAGAGTGACCGAGGCCAGAGTCAGCCTAGCAAAGATAAAAACCCAGCTTGGCCAATCTCGTAACACCAAAACAGAGATTAAGGTCGAAATCACTCTGGCTGCGGAGAGAATGTACCAGTTGGTAAAAGAGGCAGAGTCCACGACTAATAAAAACAAGATGGAACTGCCTCAGCAGTCACCAAAACAGCTGGGGACAAGCCAGGACGGGATAGCGGATGGGGAAAGAAAAAAGGAGCGGGAAATCTTCAGTAAAATGCTTGAAGACCACGCGAACCTCCTAAGACAAAACTCGGAAAGCATGGCGAAACTGCAGGAGAAGCTCGACAAAGCCGAGAGACAGACATACGCGAGTGTAGCTGCGTCCGTTAGGAGTCAACCTCCGGAACGCACCGCGCTGCACTCGCTGGTGGTCACGGCTACTGATGAGAAAGAAACGGGCGAGGACGTTCTCAATAGAATAAGGAAGGTGGTGAATGCAAAGGAGGGGGGAGTCGAAGTGGAGAAAATAAGAAAGGCCAAAGACAGGAAGGTTATAGTGGGTTTCAGAAGTCAAGAGGAAAGGGAGAAGGTCAAGACGAGACTGACAAGGTGCTCTGTTCACCTAAAGGTCGAAGACATGACTAATAAGGACCCACTAGTTGTGCTCAGAGACGTGTTTCAGTACAACACTGACGAGGACATACTTGGTGCGCTGAAAAAGCAGAATAGGGAGATTTTCAAAGACCTGAGCGATAAATATAGGCTCGAAATAGTATATAGGAAGCGCACCAGGAACCCGCACGCAAGCCATGTCGTAATGCGGGTTTCCCCCAAGATATGGCGGCGAATGACGGAGGCTGGGTCGGTCCACATCGACATGCAGAGGATCCGAGTGGCCGACCAGTCTCCGTTAGTACAATGCTCGCTTTGTCTGGGATATGGCCACGGCAGACGCTTTTGCCAGGAGACCCAGGCAAGGTGCAGCCACTGTGGGGGAGCCCACATGAAGGCAGATTGTCCAGACTGGCTTGTGGACACAGCACCGTCGTGTTGTAACTGCACGCGGGCAAAACTCGAAAAGGTTGAGCACAACGCCTTCAGCCAAGAGTGCCCCGTAAGGAGAAAATGGGATGCCATGGCCAGAAGCACGACGTCGTACTGCTAAGGTGGTCACCGGCGGAATATCTGACTCTAACACAAGGCCATACGTAGTAGCCCAAGCAAACTTGCAAAGAAAGGCACTGGCAACAAATGAATTAATGCTTGAGGCGAACAAAAGGAAAATGGCCTTTGCACTGCTACAGGAGCCGTACATCGGAGGCATAGGTAGAATGAAGGACTACCACGGTGTTAGGATCTACCAGAGCAATAAGACAGAAGACGGTGCCGTCAAGACAGCAATCGCTGTCTTTGACGGCGACATAGAAGTCGTCCAGTGCCCGGACTTTACCACACCCAACATCACGGTGGTTAAGATGAGGACAATTGCCTGGGAAATCGTGGTGGTCTCATTCTACTTCGAACCAAAGCCAGAACCGATAGGGCCATACTTGGAGCAGCTTAGAAGTATAGAGCGGAACTTCGGCCGGCGGATCATCATGGGAGGCGACGTCAACGCACTAAACTCTTGGTGGGGTAGCCGTAAGACAAACGGAAGAGGAGAAGAAGTGGCTGGTGCCCTAGAAGAGATGGATTTGCAGATGCTCAACGTCGGTGACACGCCTACTTTTCATACAGTGCGGGGAACCACACTTTACTCCAGTGTAGTGGACATAACGGTATGTACGGCGGGACTGCTCGGCTTGGTGGATGGCTGGAGGGTAGATGAGGCGATGACGAGCTCAGACCATAACACCATCACATTTAAGCTGGCCTTGGAGAAGGCAAGGGGTATACAAATTACTAGAACCACACGTAGATACAATAGTAAAAAAGCAAACTGGGACCAGTTTCGTGAGAAATTGGCCCAGTTGCATAGAGACCATAACATTAACGCTACAGAAATAGGAAAAATAAATAACGTAACAGATTTAGAAAATAAAACACAGAAATTTCAAAATAACATCATAGAAGCAGTCAACAATAGTATACCCCTTATTAAGCCAAGAAACAGGGTCAGCTTACCATGGTGGTCAGAGGAGCTCGCCACGCTGAAGAGGGCAGTCGCCACCAGGAAGCGCAGGATCCGCTGTGCAGCACCCGTCCGGAGAGACGCCGTCGTCGCTGAGTACCTGCAAATCAAAAAAGAATATGAGGAGAAGGCAAAAAATGCTCAAACGGAGAGCTGGAAGGGTTTCTGCGAGAAACAAAACGGAGAAACTCTATGGGACGGGATCTATCGGGTCATAGGCCGGACCAAGAAAAGGCACGAGGACTTGCCCCTGACTGTGAACGGTAAGGTACTGGACAATCTCCACTCTGCCGAATTGCTGGCAGAAACGTTCTACCCCGGGGACAGAAGGGATGACGATAGAGAGGAGCATACGCGCACCAGGATACTTGCTGAAAAAGTAAACGCCTTGGGTCATGATGAACAACATGACCCGGCGTTTACCATTGAGGAGCTACACTCTAGCATGCGCAGCTTCAACCCCAAAAAGGCCCCCGGGGCGGATGGTCTCACGGCTGACATCTGCCAGCACTCGATTAACCACGATCCGGGAACTTTCCTAGCACTGGCTAACAAGTGCTTGGAACTGGGCTACTTTCCCGGGACCTGGAAGGAGGCCACAGTTGTGATCCTAAGGAAACCCGGGAAGGAGAGCTATACGGTCCCAAAATCCTACAGGCCAATTGGTCTGTTGCCGGTGCTGGGAAAGGTTTTGGAAAAAATGGTCATAAGCAGAGTGAAATGGCACATTATACCGCAACTCAGTACTCGCCAGTACGGGTTCATGCCCCAGAAGAGCACAGAAGACTCCCTCTATGATCTGGTCGGACACATACGTGGAAAATTAGCAGACCACAAGCTAATAGTAATGGTGTCGCTAGACATAGAGGGAGCTTTTGACAGCGCATGGTGGCCAGCTATCCGAACCAGATTGGCTGAGGAAAAATGCCCAGTAAATGTGAGGAGAGTAATGGACAGCTACCTCGATAACCGAAGGGTCAGGGTCAGGTATGCAGGAGAGGAGGTCGTGAGGGAAACTACCAAGGGATGCGTACAGGGATCGATTGGAGGACCGATCCTCTGGAACGTCCTCTTGGATCCCCTATTAAAGGGGCTGGCGGAACGGGGAGACTACTGCCAAGCCTTCGCTGACGACGTGGTGTTGATATTTGATGGCGACTCAGCGATCGAGATCGAGCGCAAGGCGAATGACGCCCTCGCCCATGTTTACCAGTGGGGTGTTAGTAACAAGTTGAATTTCGCACCGCATAAGACAAATGCGATGGTAATAACGCGGAAACTGAAATACGACACCCCGCGGCTGAGCATGGGAGGGGTCGCCATTGGCATGACGCAAGAGATCAAAATCCTGGGACTAACTATCGACAACAAACTTACATTCAACAAGCACGTAGAGAATGTATGCAAAAAGGCGATTGGTTTTTACCATCAGTTGTCGAGGGCTGCAAAGGTCAGCTGGGGCCTCCACCCCGACGTCATCCGCACCATGTATACGGCAGTAGTTGAACCCGTCATTTTGTACGCGGCAAGTGCGTGGGCATCTGCAGCCACAAAGAAGTGCGTTAAGAAAAGGCTAAATGCGGTCCAAAGGGGTTTTGCACAGAAATTGTGCAAATCCTACCGCACCGTTTCCTTGAACTCGGCACTGGTGCTGGCTGGGATACTGCCCCTGGATCTCAGAGTGCAAGAGGCAGCTGCCCTGTACGAGGCGAGGAGGGGGGTACCCCGGTCAGCGCTAGGAGATAGGGACGTCGAGCGACGTATCGCATTTGCCTCCACACCCCACCCGGCAGAGCATATGAGCCTGCAGTTCATTTGCCTGACAGACCAAGAATCACTCAGTGACCACTGCGCACAAGCAGTGCAGATCTACACGGACGGCAGTAAAATCGAAGGCAAGGTGGGGGCGGCATTGTCTCTCTGGAGCAATGGCACCGAAACCAAATGCCTGAAGTTGAAGCTGTCGTCCCACTGCACGGTCTACCAGGCCGAACTGTTGGCCATATGTAAAGCCACGACGGAGATTCTAAAGAGCGCTAAAGAGACCTTTGGCATCTTTAGCGACTCTCGATCCTCACTCGAAACGGTCGCAAACCACCGCTCCTCTCATCCCCTTGCAGTCGAAACCAGAGAGAATCTGCGGCAGGGCAGATCCCAGGGCAAAGATATATCTTTGTTCTGGATCAAGGCCCATGCGGGACTGGAAGGGAATGAGAGAGCCGACCAGTTGGCTAAAGATGCGGCGCTCAAATTGAAGAGGAGGCCGGATTACGACCAGTGCCCGCTGTCATTCGTCAAGCGGCATATCCGAAAGGATTCGCTTGACGAATGGAACCGGCGGTACAGAATGGGCGACACAGCCGCGACCACTAAGCTGTTCTTTCCGGACGCGATCGACGCGTACAGAACAGTCAGGCAGTTAAAGCCAACAGGTGTAATCACGCAAATAATGACAGGGCATGGTGGGTTTTCCGAATACTTGAACAGATTCAAGTGTAAGGAAAGCCCATCATGTATATGTGACCCAGACATTGACGAGACGGTGATACACTTGTTGACTGACTGCCCGGCCTATGGCCTGGAGAGGTACGAGATTGAACAAAGACTGGGAATAGAGATAAAAACGGAAAATTTAAGTAAATTAATTGATAACAAAAAACACAGAACAGAATTTTTAAAATATTGTAAGAAAATGGCGGAAAAAACGATACAAAAGAATAAATAGATGTATAATTATGCTCGAAATTATATATGTCATATATAACAGGTAGCATTAGTGAATAGATGTAAAATAAATTGGATCACTTTATAATAAGATACAATAAGAATAGATGTGTAATAATATTAGTAACTGTAGAATGTAAAAGTGTTAAATTTAGAAACTTATCATGTAGTAGAAAGTAAGATATGTAATAATATAATAAGAAAGTTTGTAATACCTAGTAATAAAGATAAGTCTCCATAGTCTCGGATTATGTCCGGGGACTTTTAGCTCGCAGACTCCGCCAAAAGCGCGGAGAGGTAGGCGCCATAAAAAAAAAA
This sequence comes from Orthosia gothica, assembly GCA_949775005.1. NCBI lineage: Eukaryota > Metazoa > Arthropoda > Insecta > Lepidoptera > Noctuidae > Orthosia > Orthosia gothica. The sequence goes on from CATKRY010000147.1 coordinate 44,336, forward strand.
AAAAAAAAAAAAAAACCTACCTACACTACACTACTCTACCCTACACTACCCTACCCTACCCTACCCTACCCTACGCTACGCTACCCTACCCTACCCTACCTACCTACCTACACTACACTACTCTACCTACCTACCCTATCCAACCAAACTTTTTTTTTTTTTTTTTTGTTTTTAAACCTTCCCTGTATTCTGTCGAATATAACAAAAAAAGAATTATTCAAATCGGTCCAGCCGTTTTTGAGTTTTAGCGAGACTAACGAACAGCAATTGATTTTTATATATATAGATGATAGGCCCCATTGACATACTATTCTTTCTTAATAGTGCTGTTGTATATTTTCCTGTATGTAGTAACTTATTATATTGCAGTCTTAAAGGACCTGAGCGTAATCTAATGCTGGCTAGTGTCGGAAATAAATTTAAATTCGATCTAACAAAAATTTACACTTCCAATATGTATAGAAACGGGAAGGTTAGTATTTTCATTGACCTAAACACAGGCTCACAGCTCTCAGTTATTTTTAAACTTGACATTGACCTTATGCAGCGCTTTTGAGCCTTGAAAATCCGCTCCCTCTCGCTACAGTTGCCCCAGAAAATTACTCCGAACCTCAATATTGATGCAACCAAACCATGGTAAGCTGTTAAAATTGTAGTATAGCTTACTTTATGTGATAAGTTGTGCAGAACATACGCTAATTTACTCAATTTTTTACACACGTCCTCAGATTGAGGTTTCCAAGTCAGATTGCTGTCAATTAAGATTCCCAGGAATCTCGCTACGTTTGTTGAGTCAACCTTTTGCCCACTATAGCCGACAGTTAAATTAGCCGGACAAATCCGTTGGTAAAAATGCATAACTTTCGTTTTTTGTAAATTTATAATCAAGTAATTTATGTTAAGCCAATGAATGATACTCTCTAATGTGCTGCTAATCTCACTTTCATATTCTTTTAAGTCCGAACATTTAACTATCACAGTACTATCGTCCGCAAACAACACCATAGGGTGATGTGTTTGACGGGGTAAATCATTAATGTATAAGAGAAACAACGGTGGTCCCAGAACGCTACCTTGCGGTACGCCATGTTTGACCTCTCTACAATCTGAAGTATATTTAATTTCACGTTTAGTTTTTAGGCATACTCTTGTTATTTCTGTGTATTGCATTCGGCCTCGAAGATATGATTTGATTAGATCTAGGATATTTCCTCTTATACCAAAGATGTGAAGTTTTTTTTAAAAGACATCATGGTTTACGTAGTCGAATGCCTTAGTCATATCAGTCAAAATTGCACATACAGGAATTTTATTGTCAACATTTGTCATAATATTAGTTAAGAGATTATATATTGCCATATTAATATTTTTATTTTTTCTAAACCCCATTTGTTCCTCGCTTAATATATTATATTTACTCAAAAATCTATCCATTGCTTGATAAATAATCTTTTCAAATACCTTAGAGAATATTGGGATCAATGCTACTGGTCTACAAAGTACATATCTTCTCTATTTTTTTTTTATGTAAAGGTTTTATTACTACGGTTTTTAGGCTATTGGGGAATACACCAGATTCAACACTACAGTTCACAATATGACTTAAAGGTCCAGCAACAATATCACTAACAAATTTTGACAACACTGGTAGTAATCTCATCGTACCCATAACTTTTTGTATTTTAAGTGATTTAATTGCTCTTATTATGTCATATGGGATTGTCGGTGACATAAACATTGAATTCGAGCCACTTACTAGGTCATTAATTCCGTCAGATGTGTCATAAGATACAGTTTGTACTTGGTCAATAAAGAAGTCATTAAACGATGTTGCTATTTTCCTGGGCTCCTTTATTGTCACATTTTGATTGTCAATTTTTAAGATAGGTTTTTTAATATGCTTATTATTGTTGATAATTTGCCACGCAGCCTTAGATTTATTGTGGGCCTTATTAATAATGTCACTATTCTGTGCCCTCTGAGTAAGTTTAATAATCTTTTTTAATCTTCGCGAGTATGTCTTAAATAATTTTTGATTTTTGCTTGACCGATTCAATCTATATTTCCATAGCAGTTTTCTTTGTTTCCTACTACAGAGTTTAATCACTTAATGCCTTTCGAAATCCATTTAATTTTTGTTTCCGATAGAATTCTAATCCATTTAATTGGAAAACACTGATTGTAAAGCAGTTTAAAAATTTCAATAAAAATATCATAAGACTCACTAGGGTTACTCTCGCTGTAAACGTCTGAAAAGGACAAACTTTTTAAATGATTTTTAAATTTAGTCAAATTTTCTTTTGAGAAGTCACGTATCTGAGTGCGCCAATACTTTAATTTGCAAGTTCTACTGACTTGAATTTTGAGTATTTGAGCTGAGTGATCAGATATTGCAAAATCCATCACTTCAGCAATACCTTTTAGATTTGAGTTCAGAGCAAAATTATCTAAGCAGGTAAGACTCTTTGGTCGCGTAGGTTGGTTTATTTTTAAGATAAGGTTGTAATTTAGGAGCAGAGATTCAAAGTCCAAGGTGCATCTGTTACGTTTTAAAATGTCTATGTTGAAGTCTCCACATAATACTACCTTTACATTTGATTTATTACACAATTTTTTTAATACAATGTCCAAAGTGTCATAAAAAAGACTAATATTAGACAGTTTCGGTGGTCTATAAATACATACTACTATTAATTTATGAATAATTATTTCTATTGCACAGCATTCAATAACGCCTGTGATAGAAGAACTCTTTACATCAGTTAGTTTCTTGTAATCGTGGTGAGTCTTAAGTCAAATACACGCACCTCCTCGCTTCTGTTCTCTCCTCGAGTAACAAGCTGCTAACTTAAAGTTTGGCACGTTTATTAAATTTTCTTGACCAGAAATGATGAAGTGTTCCGTAAGGCATATCATTTCAATACTGATTTGTTTTTGCAATAGATCTTGGATATGTAATGTTAGCAGGTCCGTTTTATTAAGGAGTCCAGCTATGTTTTGGTGCAAGATGTACATATGATTATCAAAGAAAAAACTCAGAGTTATTAGATTTATCATTTACCATTAAGTTCGATGTATTTTCAGTTCCACTATCTTCTTCTTCAACTTTAGAACAATATTGATCGTAGTCAATTAATATTTTAAGTCTGATCTGGTCAAAAATGTCTCTCCATCCGTGTTTGTTAATGTTTCCTGTATTATAGGAAAACATGTCAAGAGTCAGGGTGTAATTACTGTCAAAAAAATAGGCATACTCATGGTTTTTTATGTCCAAACTTAGAAGGTTGTTGAAAAGCTCGACTTTATAATTGTGAATTAAAGCCCCTCTTATATACTTCGGAGCGCATATTACAATATTTGTGTGTTTAATGGTTTTTAGTGTGCTTTTCAATATATCGAGGATATCTAGATACTCATTATTTTTTAAATCGTTTTCTCCAATGAAGATCAGGCAATAGTCTTGCATTGTGAAGTATTTTAGGTTGGCCTCGATGATCCTTAACAATTCTTCTATGGTGGCGTTATGTAGCAAATAATGACAGAAGTCAAATTGATTACAGAAAACTTCTTCGATTAACGGTAGTGTTCCTTTGGTACACCTACTACTCATTATGGCGAGTTTATTTTTATGTGTTGGTTGAGATACGCCTAATGGTTTTTTTAGAGCTACATTTCCCCGGTGTGAAGATGATGTCAGGTTTTTGTTTTGCGTCAATGTATCGTAAGTCATCTCGGAAGTCTGCGTTTCTTTGTCGAGAGAGTCGACTTTACTTTCCTTGCAATAATTGATCGTAGTTGTATTGGTGTCATTATTTGAGGCACTTGGTCGGATCCTATACTGCTTTGATTTTTGTTTGACCGATGATGATGGTGTATTATTTTTCCTGCCAGGAGTCAAGCAGATTTTTTTGCATGTCTCGACAGTCTTTAGGGCTTTATTTAAATCGGATTTTAATCGAAAGTTTTCGGTGTTGAGGTGGTCTATTTCCTGATGAGCACTCATTAGTTCCATCTTAAGTGCATTTAATTGTTCGTTTAAGTCGTTAACATAGTCGCCGTCATTATAATCATGCAGGCTGTCCGGTACGCTCATCATGGTGGTGTCAAGTAACGTCTTTTCATCGTCATATGTTAAGACCGATAAGTTAGTTAAGGACCCAGTGTTTTGCTTGCGAAGTGTGATATTGTCTGTATCCATGCTTATCTGTGGTTATTTATGACGTTGCTTTTTTATAGTAAGCGCCCTCTGTCAGCCAGTTCTTGATTTTTAATAGCTGGTGTACAGAGTAATTTATGCCGCAAAAAGTCTTCGAATGTGTGACCCGGGTTCGAACTTGAATGGAGAGGCGAGCGTCTGTTAGATGTAGCTTGTTATTTAACTGAGCCACACTGCAATTACAATGCCAAGTTGAAATTAAGTAGCGTATGTTAAAGCATGACAAATTTGAATTTGGCAAATCGGTTGGTATGAGTAAAGTGACAATTTTTTTTCCACTTCACGTAGGTACTCCTTTATTTGAGACACCAATGTGAACACTTTTTATGTTGAATATGCTAACTTAGAATACGGTTTAGTTGATAGTTTGTTTTGATCTAATAATATCACTGTTATTAATACTCCTAATTGTCACTTTTATTTATTATCAATAGTCAAGGATGTTATTTTTAACACCTAATATTTCACTCACTTTTGCATTAGTCACTTCGAAAACATTTACACTGGTGAATTAGGCCTTTATGTATATATTTTACAAAGTTTTGGCACATAAATATGATTTAAAATATTTTTAAACAAAACGTAATCACGGAGCTTATTTATCGAGGTGTCAAGCGATACAGCGCCATCTACCGGCCTGTAATATGTAATAAAACAACAACTTTACAAAAAATAAGTATTTATAATAATCAATTGCATTCAATATAAAGTCGTCGAATACCTTTGGTGGACGACTCTTCCTGTGTTTAGCAGGTGTTGAGAATTGCCCACCGTTTTCAATTCTGTGTAGCACGATTCTGCGCACTGTGCTTACAGAAACACCTAAAACAAGCAAATAAAAGAATCACTGTCAGTCCGACGAAAGAAGTTCCGCGGTAAATAAACTTGAATGTATTTTAAAATTGTTTCTTTCCATTTAGTCGATTGCATCAACAAATATGGTATAGCAAAAAAAAAATCGTATCTGCAATAAATTACATCAATTTTTGTTGCCCTACTATAAACGTTGTTCTGTCGCGCTATAACTACAATGCTATTTGTTTATCTTAGCATAACCTCAAAAATGTTACACAAATAATTTGTAAATGATATGTGGTTCGAAAATTTTGCTCCCTGAATGTATTAATAATTTGTTATTAACGTTTAGTGCAAATTTCAATAGTTACTTACCAGTAAAATCTGTACGATGGTAAACATCTTCTAAGTTGGATAGAAGCTTCCCAGCTTGGAATTCGGCTATACACCGCATAGAAACTCTGTAAACTATATCACGGGCACCTTCACGAATTACCTTATTCATGTTTATCCACATTTTTCTGTCCACACACAGAAATATCACACAAAAACCAAAATTCTTACGAAAATCGAAACCGATCTAGAAGAATTGACAGCTCAAGTACTCATTTTAGATGTTGCCAGAAAATGAAAACTTTTAGTTCCCAAATATTTAACTTCTACTCTTTAAGTCGCACTGTACGGAATTATTTTAGCCTGAAAGTGATTGGCGAATTAAGTTATTATTTAGGTTTAAATATTAATAATTAATGAAATAAAAATTTCACAACAAACTTACATTCGAGATTTACTGCAAAAGTATATTATGTCGGATTGTAAAGCAACACGTAGGCACACGCCGTTAGAAACTAATAAGTTCCTGCCGTGTGAGAAGAATAATGTGAGTGAATTTTCATCATATCCATATCAGCAGTTAATTGGCTCTTTACATTTCTTCGCAATAAATTGTCGACCAGCCGTTGCTTTTGTGACATCGTATTTAAGCCAATTTAACACTAAGTATGATAAAACTCATTGGTTGGCCGCAAAACGAGTGTTACAATATTTAAAAGGCACTATCGATTATGGCATTACTTACAGGAAAAGTGGTGGATGTCTAACTGGCTACGCGGATGCGGATTGGGCAAATTGTCCCATAGATCGTCGTTCTTACACCGGCTTTTACTTCTCGTTGTCCGGAGGAGCAATTTCGTGGGAGAGTAAGAAGCAAACTACCGTTGCTCTATCATCGAGTGAAGCGGATTATATGAGCTTGGCGAGTGCAGCTAAAGATGCTACGTTTCTAAAGCGGTTGATGCTGGAACTTACTGGTGAGTCCAATGTTGTTCCTATTTACAATGTTTCACAGTCTGCCCAGAAGTTGGCAATGAATCCAGTCCACCACAATAGAACCAAGCACATAGACACTAGGTTTCATTTTATACGTGACTAGCTGTTACCCGCAGCTTCGCCCGCGTTAATATAGATTTTGTCAAACAATTGTGGTTGTCGACAAACAGGGTGAGAAATATCCAATGTTGCAGTTTTAGTTTTCATTAAAATCGGCCCCTTGACTACTTTGATTGTTTTGTGCTATTCTTCATAGTGATGATTTGGCCATCCAAGACCACTTGGAAAACTCAGCCTGTATATGTACAGGAAGCATTAACGCAAAACCGATTAACTTAATTCATTGAAAACGTTGGTCAATACAGATAAAGGTTACAAAAGGAAACAAATAAACTACAGAGTCATAGGTTCGGCTTTGCTGCGAATTGAAAATACCACTCTATCATAATTTTTATCTTCAGTTATTTGATATTCCTTAATTACGCCGTTAATCATGGGTAAAACATTTTAAAACGCTGCTATATATACTATGTTGTATGTCCTTTCATTTGGTGCTAATACATACACATTGCATTTACATTATTTTCACTAACGTTGTGGGCTATGAACATACGCGAACATCAGCAGCTACATGTACTCGTAGCTGGCCGTAGGTAAAGCATGGCTTTTCCAAATAAGCCCCTGCTACCCTTGAGCTTTGTTAATAGTAATAGCAAAACTAAGTTTGATTGTCTTTTGAATTGAACTGATAGTTCAGTGGGGATTATTAGGATTCGACGTATGAACACGGTTTCCCCTTTTGTTATACCTGTTAATATATTGGCATCTTATTGTGTAATACGAAGCCTCATCCAATTACATAATCTAAATAAATATACAGATCTCAATTATTTGTTATCAAAAACATGCCAGCAAAGTTTCAACCAAATCGGAAGCAAGTTTCATACAAAGATCAGCTTTTCCCCATTTCATCATCATTATCATATCAGCTGAATGACGTACACTGCTGGACATAGGCCTTCCCCAAGCGTCTCCACATTGACCCATTTCCCATTTACACCCTTAAAATTCGAATTTACAAAAATCCTTTCTTAACTAACGCTTACTATCTTATAAAATACTACCACCTGCCAAAATTCAGCTTCATTAGTCATCGTCGCCAAGTTGCCAGCCTTTTTTTTTTTTTTTTTGGGACAATCCCACCGCACTATTCCCAAACCACTGCAACTCCTGAAAGCCAGAATCAACAGTGGCGACCACCAGAAAAGCGCCGAGGCAATGAAGCTCGACGAAGTCCCGGAGAATGAATTTACCTGTCTTGGATCCCGCAACGAAATTAATCAGAAAAGAATAACGGAGGAGTAGGAAAAATGTAAATTTCCACTTCCCTCCATATCAAGCAGGAGACAGAACAAACAAGGCCAATAGGCACAAAGGGTCATATACAACTGGGATAAGCCCAGTTGCCTAGCACCACGGATAAAAAAATTTGCATTAATACATATTAATGGGTCCTAACATTGTGAGCTGTTATATTTGGTTCCAATAATAGGTATGGCAAAAACGCTTGAACGCACGGAAATTTGTTCTAGTTTCCACAAGGTCCGTATAGTAAACAACTCCTGATGCAGCCTGTACATTATTCAACATAATATTACGTTCATTCTGCCAAAGAATACACTCCCATAAGATATGATGTGCAGATTGTACATATTCGCAGTCAGATGTAGAACACTGACATAAAGGCGAGGCAACGAGCTTGAAAGAAAATAATTTACTTTTAAAGTTACCATGTCCCGTGAGAAATTGGGCAACACAGTGATCCACTTCCAGCCACGTGCTGGCCAGCCGCACGCGAACGGATGGAAAGAATTGGTGGAGGTGTCGGCCCTTGATAGAATTATCCCACCTACATTGCCATTCGGATAAAAGTTCCTCCCAGACGTCAATAGGTGGTTTAAATAATCTAGAGATTTTCTCACGGTCACTCCGCGTTAAAAAGTTCGCGTCCGCGGTCTCTCGTGTGGAATAGTACATTGCAGCACGTCGCTGCACTTCAAGGTCGACCGGAAGTACACCAGCAAGTATCGGTAAGGCCTCAGTACTAACCGTCCTGTATGCTTTGCATAAGAATATCAAAGCCAAACGCTGACTTTGAAGTAATTTACGTCGTACCGCCCCTATGGTGGCCCTATCAGCCCAAACAGGCGCCCCATAGCACATACAACCCAAGTAAGTAGCCTCATAAATAGTTTTTAAAGTTAAAAAAGACAGACCCCACGTAGATTTAGATATTCTCGTTAAGGCATAGAAATTTTTTTTTGCTTTTTCACCGACTATTTTAATATGATCTATAAATGCAAAATTCCTCTCTAACACTAGACCAAGATAGCACACGGACTGCTTCCTTTTTACGGGAACGTCATTAAATTTAATAGTAGGACACGATTTAAGATTACCCTTCAAAATGAGTTGATAAGTTTTGTGCGGAGCAAAGGTCAGGCGGTTTCGATCGCCCCACTGAGATATTAATCGTAGGCAAGTGTCAGCCAAGTTCTCGAGTCCAGCTCGAGTACTTGATTGAATGAGCAGAAGACCGTCGTCCGCGTAACCGGTTAATGAACAGCCGCTAGGAAGCGGAATCGCGAGGAAATCATCAAAGCCTAAATTCCATAAAGGTGGACCAATAACCGAACCCTGAGGACATCCCATGGTGAGAGACTTCGACATGGAATGATGACCGAGTTTGAGTTTCGCGGAACCATTTAAAAAGTAAGAGTAAACTAGATTATATATATTTCTGTAGCAGCCCCGAGTTTTCATTTTAAGTAATAGCATTGGCCACCATGCGTTATCAAAAGCCCCAGAAATATCTAGAAAAATCCCAATTACGTACTTATGTTCAGATGTATTAACTATTTTCCTAACAGTAAGGGCCGCGTCTACGGTAGATTTTCCAGTAGTGAAACCGAATTGATTGTTATGAAATTTTGGTCCGTCCGGTAGCAAACGTGGAACGATAAGGCGCTCCAGGAGTTTTCCCAAAGATGGAAGTAATGTTATGGGCCGGTACGACTTAGGGTCGTCCGGGGGTTTGTCGCCACTTTTCGGGATAATTCGTATAAATCCGCGTCGCCATATACGAGGAAATACGCCCTCCGCAATACAACGGTTGTAAACGGTTAAAATCGCATCACCGGCTGTTTTACACGCTTCTATAATCATCCGATTAGATATTTTATCTTCACCCGATGACTTGTTGAGTGGTAACCTCTTGACAACGTTAATAAATTCGTCAGTGGATGGAAGGTCTGACGCTGGTGATTCAGGTGGTACAGCTGCCCACGCTCTGATTTGTTGATGGTAGTCGTTGTCACTAGCAAGCAAGTCATCAGGTATAAGAGTATTCAGCAAAACTTCAGTTGTTTCCTCAATACTGGTGGTGTGTTTATTATTTACTTTAATGTTCTGAACATACGCGAGGTCGACTGATCGATTGGCTTTAAACTCATGATATAAAGGAGACCACGGACCCTCTTTATCTAATTTTTCTACTATTTTACGCAATAAATTACCCTTAGATTTTTCCACCGATGCTCTGTAGCGGGACCTGGCAACTCTAAACGTATTTAACGCAATGGAAAGAGGGTCACCGGTGACCTTACGTTTTTTAAGCTTGTTAAGATGTTTACGCGCTCGGCGATAACTTTTACGCTGTTCAGTTAGGTAGTCACACCACCAATCACATCTACGTATATTGGTCACAGATCCACGACCAATGGCAATGTCAGCACAGTAAGTGAAAGTGTCTGACATAATTTCAGCACTTTCTACAGCTGACAGCCCATCACGAGTGAAGTCTTTGGCGTGACACGCAAGAAGCGAGCTAAAGAATTCCCAATTAGCACCCTTACATTTATACCTGAAGTTACCAATGACATGTGACGTACCCTGAGTAAAAACCGGAACAAATTCGTACACGATCAAGCGATGATCACTACAAGACGCGTCCGGTAGGACACGCCACCTATCCAAGCGTACGTCTGCACTAGAAAGTGTGACGTCAATACAAGATTCGCCCATTTGGCTGCAAAAAGTTGGTGGTGCGTCAGGGGTATTATGAATAGACAGATTCATTTCAGCAATGAAATCTTCAACAGCGCAGCGTCGTTCATAATCCGTAGACCGAACTTTGCCATACCAAAGAGTCGAGGACGCGTTAACATCAGCGCCAACAATAACTTTGCAGCCCGCGAGCGACTGCAAGACATGACGGAGGTTATGTATATGAGGAGCAACAGGGTCTGAATATTGAAAGTAACAGCTCACAACGTAAACTTTAAAAGAAGACGATGAGACCTCCGCAACGGCACAATGGGGTGTCATAAGGTTACGCAAAGACGTTACTGTAAAGTTAGAAGAACGCGTCACGTAAATACCGGCTCGTGCTTTGCCATCCAACTGTACTACTTTGTGACGTAACCGCGCGTTTTGGTATTGTTCTTGAACAAGCACTATATCTAAGTTATAATCGATTGTTAGTTTGTCTAGTTCAGAAGTCGCCACCCTATCGTTGTGGAGATTTAATTGGCCTATGGTTAATCTATCCATTATTTTAGTAGTTGGTGTTGAGGATAAGTTGTTCGAGCCTAAGTTTATAAGTAGTACACTCGGGAGAACCACAACGATGGTTATAAGGTCTCTTAGAACGTTTACACGCTACGCACGACGGTGTATAATTTAAATTGTCCTTGTGCGGGCAGTCTTTGGTTTCATGTGCCTCAGAACAATTAGCGCAGGTAGGTGATTTATTAGTGCAGTGTTTCTTAACATGACCGAACTGTTGAAATGGACACAACGAACCACGTCGACATCATCAATGAAACGGCAAGTCGCCCAATCAATAAATAATTTGTCTTTAGTTGAAACCAAATGTTTCCTGACCGAGGACTCCAATTCAATGCCTATCCATTTCCGGCCGTTGTCTAGCGAACGCCGACGTATAATTTTGGTAGATTTAATAAAGTCGTCTTCATTTAGTGGCATCTCGTCTTTAATGTTTTGACAGAATAATGCATGCAAAAAGGCAGTATCTTCCATTGAGGATGGGACGTCCTTAACTAAAATGCGAGGCCTACGGCCTTTTGGCTTCTCAAGCCGCAAGCCAGCGGACCTAATGGCATCGACCGATTGCAATTTTTTGATCTGAAAATCGTTAGCGACACGTAACACGACGCCAGACTTTGCAGCTTTTTTAACTCCTACAATTTGAAAGCCATCACTGGGTTTTATCGCTTTCATAAGCGCTTCTTTAGTCGCCGAAGAAGTGGCGTAATCATTTGAACGCTCATCCGTGGGGTAAGCCACGAGACACGGAAGTTTGGCGCGAGAGTCGACCACGGGTGCAATTTTGGGCAAACGAAGTTTTAATTTATCAGCATATGTAATATTACTGACATCAGACTTGGCAATGTTGACACCGGTATTAAGTTTAATTTTGTCTAATTCGCGTTCCGTATTGGCTAATTTAGTTTCGTTGGCGGATGATTTTATGGCTAGCAAGGAAACAATAGCCGTTACGCGTTGAGTCATGTCCATAATAGCGGATTTATTCGCAACATTAATGCGGGACCCTTGGTCATTAACAAGGTCGTTAATTTTAGACAGGTATGCGGACGCCTGAGAAACCAAATCACAATAATCGTCATTGCTTGCATTACTGACATTTAATATCGGCGAAGACCTTTCAGTTGACTCCGATGTTGGCAGTCGTTTTAATCTATCTTCGGGTGAAATACAAGAAGGAGACATTTCACTAAATAGACGCCTGGCATTAGCGGAGGTCGACGGCGACCTTTGTTTATTATTACGTCGAAATAATGTTTCTCCACCACGATCAGGCGGGTCATCATTAATAGACAACATAGTTACTTAAAAACAAAGTTACAAATCAAACGAATAAACGTATTAGAACGTAAAAAGCGAAAGATTAACAGACGATAAATTATTTCGATGTACCCTCAAGTCTAGAAAAATAAATGTACTTACCGATAGCCGACGGAATTAACTAATAACAATTAAAAACGGACGTAAACACGTTCAAAAACTTACGATACCAGCACTTAGCACAACAATACACAACTTCAAGCAAATCACAAGCCGGAAATAAATTACGGAACACAATAAACAGGAGCAAAGCAGATCACCGCCAACCGGAGCGCGCGCGCGGAGGGAAGTGGCCAGCCTGTCGGTTTTTTATCGGTTGCATTTCGGGGAGTGTGCGATGGAATTGGACGATATAATTCCACCTAGCCCGTTTCATCATCGGACTACCAGACGTACGGCGATGCGCCATTGATACATGGTAGACATCCCACCCATACGCACAAAACGTTTTGGGAACACTTTTATTATGCGTACAGCTAAGGAGTGGAATTCCCTGCCGGAGTCTGTGTTTCCCGATAGCTACAATCTAGGGGTCTTTAAGTCAAGAGTGAATAGGTTATTTCTAGGCAAGCGTGTTTCACCGTCGTTTCATCATCGCTTACCATCAGGTGAGATTGTGGTCAAGCGCGAGCCTATAGGTTATAAAAAAATAAAATAAATAAATTCATGAAGAAAATTTGTACATCTTATCTTTACAACCCCAACCCCTCCTCTCTTCATTTCTCCACCTTCGTGTTTTATGCAAAAAGAAGTAGCCTAAAGGAGTTGCATGATAAGAAGTAACATATAAAATTAATCCTACCCCCTTTTCTCCCCCTACGTGTTTAATGAAAAAAAATTGGCCTAAGTCCTTTCCCGGGTCTAAACGTGATTATACGCGGATTTTCTGTGCCACAGAGATGATAGTTTTGCTTATTCAAATATTCACAGAGCTTAATCATTATAATTTTCGATGAAAAGTTGTCTTCCTTGCTGTCGTGATTTAGAATGGCTTGACGTATCGTAGGTTATACGCGCTTGGACGTTACCAGCTATATTTTGTATCTGTTTACTTCATAAATTTCGAAGCTAATTGTCGAAGGAAAAATTATAGCATCTTTCGATAAAGTGATCAGTTTTGTGCCATTCTGTACTGTCTAGATATGGGTATTGCAATTAGTTTACGCTAAAAAAGTCGTCATAAGGAAGTTGGAATTTAATTATGCACTTCTTTGTATAGCACATTGGTGGTTTTTCTGTCTGGTGCCAAAATGTCTAGGCTGTACTGACTCTGGATAGGCAACGTAGAATTGCCCGTGTGAGATGCAATATTTCCTTAAATCTATGCCTTAATGATTTATTACTTTTTTTATTTTAATACCTTTAATGATTTATTTTTGGTCATTGCAAAGGGGGAATTGTAATCGATTAAACTCAAAGACATAGTCAGAGGGTATGAGTGGTATTTGAGGTATGACAACTAATACCCCCCGAGTACATCCAGTAGCAAGGAGGAGGTAGGTAGGAGGTAGGTATTATTCATACAAACTTTAAAAGCCTTTTTACCCGTTTAAGGGCTGAAATTCAAAAAATGCTTAAGTACGTTTTTCTTTAATTGTATTCAAGAGCAGAAATACTATGTTTCAAGTAATTTTGATGATAAACAATTTCTTTTTCTTAAAAACTATATCACCCCTTTACGGGATAAAATTCAAAATATCCTTAAATACGTTTTTCTTTAGTTCTTTTGAAGAACAGAAATACTAAGTTTCAAGTAATTTTGATGATAAACTATTTATTTTTCTTACATACTTTAACACCCATTTTTAACCCTTTAAGGTATGAAATTCAAAAAAACCTTCAACACATGTTTCTTTAATTGTAATAAAGAAATATGCGAAAAAAAAAAAAGAATTTGAAGATCTTTGACAGTCGTTACGAATAGTCAGAAGCTTGAGATCTGACACCAGTCTAGCCAAGGGGTACCGCTGTTACCCAGTTACTGGGTTGTGGAGGTCAGATAGGCAGTCGCTCCATGTAAAACACTGGTACTCAGCTAAATCCGGTTAGACTGGAAGCCGACCCCAACATAGTTGGGAAAAGGCTAGGCTGATGATGATGATGTTATAAAGAACAGAAATACTAAGTTTCAAGTAATTTTGATGATAAATTATTTATTTTTCTTACAAACTTGAACACCCCTTTTTAACCCTTTAAGGGATGACATTCAAAAAACCTACAACACTTATTTCTGTAATTGTAATAAAGAAAAGAAATACTAAGTTTCAAGTAATTTTGATGACAAACTATTTATTTTTCTTACAAACTTTAACACCCCTTTTTAACCCTTTAAGGGATGAAGTTCAAAAAAACTTCAACACATATTTCTTTAATTGTAATAAAGAACAGAAATACTAAGTTTCAAGTAATTTTGATGATAAACTATTTATTTTTCTTACAAACTTTTAAACCCCTTTTTAACCCTTTAAGGGATGAAATTCAAAAAAACTTCAACACGTGTTTCTTTAATTGTAATAAAGAACAGAAATACTAAGTTTCAAGTAATTTTGATGATAAACCATTTATTTTCTTACAAACTGTAACACCCCTTTTTAACCATTTAAGGGATGAAATTAAAAAAATCCTTAAAGACGAATTTTTTAAATTTATATTTAGAGGCTAAATACCATATTTCATTCATTTCAAATTAAAAATGACAGAGTTTCATACAAACTGTCATCCCTTATTTAACTCCCTTAGGGGTTGAATTTCGAAAAATCCTTCCTTATTCCATGTCTAAATTATAAAGGGAACCTCTGTGCAAAATGTCAGCTTCCTAGGTCCAAGGACTTGGGCTGGGCGTTGATGAGTCAGTCAGTCAGTCAGGACCTGTCTTTTTATTTATATAGATTTAAATTATCTAATAAATGTCATAAAAGTTGTCTATACTCCTACTTTGGAGATTTGGGCTGATGTGCTCACAAAGCCATTGGATCGTGTAAAGCATCAGAATTGTATAAAAGAAATAGGCTTGTATTTATAATTTAATTTTGATAACGGAGGAGTATGTTGTATAACTGGCTAATCAAAATTTTGAATTTATATTTCTTTTACCTTTCAACGTATTCTGAATGTTGTTCTCTTGTCACTTCTATAAACTAAGTCAAAACACAACAATATTTTTAAAAGGATTGTTTGTTTTTTATAATTGTATCATGTAGGAATAGATCTACATTATTTGTGAAACATAGTTTTTTCGTATGCCTGATACAGCTTTAAAAAAATTATTAAAGAGTCTGGGAGTCTTTAAGTTAAGAATGAATATGTTTCTTCTAGGCAAGCGTGCTTCATCGTTGACCACATCATCGCTTACCAACAGGTGAGATAGTGGTTAAGCGCAAAAGTAAAAAAATAATTACACGATATTTTATCGCTTTATTTGCAAACTCCTCCAAAACGACTTGAATGTTTAAAAATATTTTTAGTCAGAAAAAATATTAAAATTGTATCTATAGTTTTTATTTCAATTTCTAGGTCCATAGTCAGAAACTTTAATGCAAGCCGGTGTTCATAGCGATGACGTCAGTGAACTGCAGCTACAAGGAGCAGCGCCATCCGTCGGATTACAGTATTAGATATATACTGCTACTGATAATAACTCGTGTAAGTTGTGAGTCAACTCGATGAGTTAGTAAATTGTCACGGAAAAGGCTACCTGTTCGATGACGTCTTTCGTTAAATAAAGGAACACCGAATGATATGTTTTTAACCCCCGCCGGAAAAAGAGGGGTGTTATAAGTTTCACGTGTGTTGCTGTGTATCTGTGTGTCTGTCTGTGGCATCATAGCGCCTAAACGGATGAACCGATTTCGATTTAGTTTTTTTTGTTTGAAAGGTAATTTTGTCGAGAGTGTTCTTAGCTATGTTTGAATAAAATTGGTTCAGCCGTTCAAAAGTTATGGGCATTTTACTGTTTGATTCGCGGTGTTTTCGCAAGATAAATGTGTCGGGGGTTTTTTAAATTTTGAAATTTTACTTGTGGTAAAATGCGTTATTTATTTATTTATATACACTTTATTGTACACCAGAAAATACAGGAACAAAAGAAACTTAAAACTAAAAATATACAACGGGCGGCCTTATCGCATTCCGCGATCTCTTCCAGGCAACCTGGAATGGCCAGTGAATGCGTGGACATGACATGGGGTTGTCAGTGGTGCAACAATACCAACAATGAATACAATGATACAAAATACTTATTATAAAACACAAATAGATATACAGGTTGTTTGGTGCATCGTGTGCCAAATTGAAATGTTCGACTGAAGGGGTCATCTGCTAGCCTTTCAGACCCCTTAACACCCCTCATGAAATGTGGATATTTTTTTTATCGACTTTTTATTGGTTTACTAAAAAAAGACCCAAATTTTACATTCAAATACAAATAAAAAAAATATATAAGGCGTATATTTATGAAAACCTTTCATAAATATTACGCTTTTCGTGCCCTCTCAGTATATTTATGAAAACCTTTTATATGCCCATAAAAATATAAAACTGTTTAAAAAATACAGTGATATCCATAACATAAATACTAGGAACAAACAAAAATAAGTAGTACCTACAACAAGGCTCAAGAAAATACGTGGCTCGTTTAGATGTCAATGTGTACGCTTTTATAATAGGCTTCCAAGCCACGTACAAGATCTAAGTCTTAATAAATTCAAATCATTCATTAAACGTAAGTTGTGCCAGAAAGGGTTTTATACTATTAAAGATTACGTTGAGGACAAAAAGGTTTGGGATTGATCTGCTCCAATTAATTTAGATTTTTTATATTTTGCACCATGAATTTTGTTTTTTTTTTTGTTTTCTTGCAATGACAACAATATTTACTTTTTAAAGTATTATATTATATTATTTTAATTATTGTAAAGACTATGTGGATATTTTTGTTTTGTTTTTAATTTATCTTAGTTAGTTTTTAATCTTGGTCTGGCAATTTGAGTAGTTTATGCGGCCTACCCGAATGTCCTTTCAATCAATCTTTCAAACCTCAATCTGGCTGGTTCTTTCCTCAAAAGACCATTTCAGACATCTGTCTACATGGTCTTCACATGATCTAACCACGATTTTGTCAGGACTTTAAAAGAGACTGTGTCCTCTGAGATTGTTTCGGCCTTTCTTCTCAGAGTATTCAGATAGGAAACGTCTATTTCATAAATTTTCATTAATATGATCGACATGTGAAAGTGTTTGTACAAACAAACTTACAGAAAAAAAATCATTTATCATATAGCTTACCAGTTAATCTCACAGTCAGAAACAGCATGTACACTTTTTTCGAAAGATTTTCTTCTAGCGAAGTCGATTTCTTCGTAGATAAGCTCGTGGCCTTCAACTTCATCATAGTTCATTTCTTCTATGTCAGCAATTTCCTTCGCACATTGCTTACGAAAAAGCAAGTTAAGATAGAAGGAGTTCCTCCTAAAAATTTCAAGACATATTAACGACATTGTAATGTGGGCTCCCAATCGTTTGCCGCTCAGATTTCCCCAACGGTCATCATTAAAAAATAACTTTTACACAAATATAAACCGACTTACAAAGTAAAACCCTACAAAGTGCAAAATAACTTTCGTTTCGGAAATCAGTGGAGCTAATCAAAAAAGCCAGATGTAACAAAGACACCGACTTCCAAAACGAAATTTATTTTACACTTAGTTTTGCTTTGGAAGTCGGCAAACTTATTGAGAAATAGTTTTTATTTCTCTTTTTAGATTTGATATCCTATTACTAAAAGTGGAGATGATTTTTTTTCTCGTCTATTTCTTGGTGTGGGCTATCATTAGATAGGCTATAATAACTTGTAATTGTTAAATAATCAACCCATCGTAATTGTGATTGCGTCCGCCTTTCGCGGTTGGTGTAGTGCTTCACCCGTGCGCCCGTTTTTGTGTATATTTCGCGTGCAGCGAGGTGCTTTTAACGGGAACGTGAATGTGTCTGCTGGCAGCCGGACCCCGGCTCAGAACACGTTTTGTTGTCCCATCCCATCATTGTCCTTTATTATATGTATCTCTTATCCCTAAAACCCTCGGCCAGGCACGGGATTGGACGAGCACAGAAGATCACCACGAGGAACCAGGCTTACCTGGAGTTACCAATTGTACCACTTCCCACCTGTCAGGCAGGAATAGGTATCTATAAAGAACAGACCCCTAGCTTTCCGCTGCTGCGCAATCGAAGTGTCGCGGGTATGGACCTGGTTGGATCCAAGAGCCGCAGCGTTGCTATGGGCCCCAGCATTGTCTCTTGGCTTTGTGATCCGAAGGCCTGTATTCAACATTTGGAAACAATAGCAAAAAACGGGAGCATGATAAGTCTGATAAGTCATATAATTCTATTCAAATCCTCAGCACCCTTAATGTGAATGGGTGGATCACCCTCATTCATACGAATATATATTTTGCCGAATGAGATCCAGCATCCATGGAAACCTCGCCTCTTAGTGAGCTGTCTGGACAAGTAAAATAGTTTAATAGTTATAGTTGTATTTTTAACCGACTTACCAAACAGGAGGAGGTTCTATGTTCGACTTCTTGTATGTTTTTTTTTTTTTTTCTTATGTATGTTCACCGATATCTCCGTCAATTGTGGACCGATTTTGAAAATTCTTTTTTTGTTTGAAATAGTATGTTTCGAAAATGGTCCCATTTTAATTTGTTGAAGATCTGATGAAGAACTTCGGAGATACACAACAGAACTCTTCAATAAATAAAGGCAAATCATTCGGGATTGCTGCAATCGCATGTCTTTTTATTGTTTATACCATTTCATAACATAACATCACGCCAGTAAGCTCTAAAGGGGTACGCAGATCTCATATTTCACAGGTAATGTTCAAGTTATTCGGGTAATCTATTCTGGCGTTATAGGTACCTTACTAAACAACTTGCCTGTTTTAGGTAGGTACAACTAAAAAGAGAAAATAAAAAACTTTTTTGCAAAAAAATACTACCGACTTCCAAATAAAAACTACTAAGTGAAAAATAACTTTATTTTTGGAAGTCGGTGTCCATATCGCAAAATAATGGGAAAAAGAAAGACACCGACTTCCAAAAATAAAGTTATTTTTCACTTTGTAGTTTTTATTTGGAAGTCGGTAGTATTTTTTTGCAAATGCTGTTGAAAATTCATTCAACCAATCACAGCAGATAACGCGTGCTTGACAAATTGTCACATTAATTCTCCGATAATTTTAAGCTGGGCAACTGGCGGTTAATGCCGAATCCGTCATCCGAGTATGACTGCGTCATAATTAAATCAACCAAGTTTGGAGGTGTACGCTGCTGCTGTTCCCTACTTATGTATTTAGAAAAACCAGAATCAACAATTTAAATATTCACAAAAAGAGCCGCAGGAGTTGAGACTTGAACCACCACTTTATCACTTTTGAAAATGCACTTTTCTATAAGTTTTGGTAATACGGTTCATTTGATTTTAGATGAACGTATTATTTATATAAACGTCAGTTATCCGTGGAATTTTGCTGCGTTATACTTTAAATGTAGTGTTTTGGTCCAACTTGTCAATTGTCCAAGCACACTTGTTACGGTAATAAAAAAAGTGAAAACACAGTAAGTTAAGATACTGTATTTTCTATTACGACGGCAGTATTACCAGGCCCCTCAGAAAGTATTGCGAAAAAAAGTTTTTATATATGGGAGACTGGCCAGTTATAATGTTTTTCGAAAATATGATTATTTATAAGTAAAAATAAGTAAGTTCCAATTTCAAAATTTCCCTCCACATTTTTTGCGAGTTAATTCAAAGTATTGTGTCTCACTGAAATATGGATCTGCGCCGGGAACATTTTAGAGCTATGATTTTATACGATTTCAAGTGTCGCCTGAAACCGGATGAATCGTACGATAGACTTCAAATGGCATTCATGGATGAAGGCCCTTCCAAGGCAACCGTGTATCGTTGGTATAACGAATTCAAGCGCGGTCGACCAACTTTGGGGGATGACGAAAGAAGCGGTCGCCCTTTGACGGCTGTTACCGAAGAAAACGTGCTAGCAGTGAAAAATTTAATCCAAGACAATAGGCGAATTACATATCAGGAGATTCAACACATATTGAAGATTGGATCGGGAAGCGTTCACGAGATTCTACACAGCCATCTTCGCGTGAGGAGGATAGTATCACGCTGGGTGCCGCACAACCTCACCGATGCTCAGAAGCAGGCCCGGGTGGAATGGTGCCGTGATATGCTTAACAAATTTGAAGCAGGCTCATCTCCGTGATGAGTCCTGGATTTATCAATACGACCCAGAAACCAAGCGCCAGTCGACTGTTTGGGTGTTTCAAAATGAGCCAACGCCTACCAAAGTGAAGCGATCTAGAAGCGGGGGTAAGATTTTGATCGCTAGCTTTTTTAATTTGACTGGCCACTTGGTATCAATTCCCTTACGGGATCAAAGAAGCATTAATGCCGAATGGTATACTACCAAATGTTTGCCAGAAGTTTTCTCTGTTATAAGCAACAAGCGACCAAACACAGGGCTCCGCGGGCTACTGCTCCACCACGACAATGCACCTACGCACACCGCACTCAAAACGAGGGACTTCCTGGACAGCACGCCAGTCAAACTCCTGGGTCACCCTCCTTACAGCCCTGATCTAGCACCGTGTGACTTCTTTTTATTCCCAAAAATAAAAAATCAGCTCAAAGGGATACAATTTTCGTCGCCGGAAGATGCGCTGGCTGCGTTCGAGCAGGCTGTAAACGAGGTGTCTGCGGCGGACTGGAAAAAGTGTTTTGAAAACTGGTTTAGGCGCATGAATCTTTGTATAGAGGCTGGTGGAAAGTACTTTGAAAAGATTTAATAAAAATATATGTACGTATAGAACAATTTTTTTTAGTTTCGCAAAACTTTCTGAGTGTCCCACGTATTGTTTAGTTGTCGGACTAATCAAACAAAAGTTTTATGTAGGTAAGCATTCTTTAGTGTATTAGATTTATCAACGCGTTTATTAGTAACTAGGTACGGCAAACGGTTTACCATGAAAATGCACACTACGATAACGTATTCGCGCGATCCTATACTATTTTCTCTTTCTCTGCGATGCTTAAGATCAGTGACAGTTTCACAGTCTTATTGCCATTGTATCGGTACTGATTGTGGGATACAGGGAATCCATTACAAAAATTACATCTCAAATTACATCTGCAGTTCACACGCGGTAGAAGTGAAACCTTCAAAAAGAAATACTGTATAATGCACCTGTCTACCAATTCTATCTCATTTCCTCGCTCGCACATTAAATTCTATATTATAGATGTATGTATTTTTCTCTTTCTAATGTCACTTTTTCTTTTCATCAAGTTTTTACTTACAATTAAAAACGATTTAAAGCATAGCTATGTGTTATTGTATGTATATTCATTAATGGTACTGTTGCACCACTGACAACCCCATGTCATGTCCAGGCAATCTCTGTCCAATCCAGCAGCCTAATTGTGTAAGTAAATTCGAAAAGGAAACAATCTATTTCTTTCCCAAAAACACACACATACACAAAGAAGTTGAATCTTTATTCAACATATTTGTGTATGTGTGTGTTTTTGGGAAAGAAACAGATTGTTTCCTTTGCCGAATTAACTTACACAATTAGGCTGCAGGTTGCCTGGAAGAGATCGCGGAATACGATAAAACTGGCCCGTGTGTACGATAAAGTATTTAATTATAAATCAATACACACAGTTTTCATTCTGTAGCTTCTGCCTACCCCCATGAAAAAAGGCGTGATTTTATGTATTTAAGTATATGCATATAATGAATCTGTAGAAAAGTCGTTTTTGTACAGCTAAAGTATTTCCAATAAAATAGCCAGGGTGTAAAAGGATAACAAACAGAACCCATAACCATTTTTGCAATTTGCATTGCTTGGATTTTTTGCATTTGCAATGCATTTTTGTCTGTTTAGTTGTGCACGCATTACGTAAAATATAAGAAACCAATGTAGATAACTATTATACTTTATACATAAATATTGTGCGTAACTTGAAGTATTACTTAGTTTTTGTTTCATCGCACTGGTACCTCTATCAAAAGTTAGATGAATTTAAAGTGTTCAAGAAGTACAATATCACAACACAAGCAGTTTAGATACTCGGACAGTTTAACTAGGTAGCAAGGTAAGTAGGGTAGGTAGGTCTAGTTAATCAGGGAAGGGTAGGCAGTTGAAGGGAGCGAAGCCGCGCGGGCACAGCTAGTAAATAATAATAAAAAACGGGGCTAAAGAAGTTTTTACTTCAGAAATGAAAAACAAAAATAGGTAAAGCTTACGTTTAATATGTATGTAATAATAAAAATATAAATATGAATACACGCATTGTATGGCATAAATATAATAGTCACAGATGTGATAAAAGCAAGTTAGACGGCCTCCACCTCCTCCTTGATAAGTCTCACTAGGTGATTGAATTTACTGCCGTCGAATATTAGGATCTGAAACAAATATAACGTAAGAATATGTAGTATGAGTACAAAAGGAGGCTTCGGAAGCACTAAACACAAAACAAAACATCACGTTGTATCATATTGTTTCGAGCTGGAGTTCAGGGATTAATTATTTAAACAGCAGACTTCAATTAATTACACTTTATTACTAAAAACACTTTTTTTTTTATCGTCAATAGGCTTGCGCTTGACCACTATCTCACCTGATGGAAAGCGATGATGTGGTCGACGGTGAAGCACGCTTGCCTAGAAAAAAACCTATTCACTCTTGACTTAAAGACCCCAAGATTGTAGCTATCGGGAAACACAGACTCCGGCAGGGAATTCCACTCCTTAGCTGTACGCATAATGAAAGTGTCCCCAAAACGGTTTTGTGCGTATGGGTGGGATATCCACCATCTACCGATGACGCATCGCCGTACGTCTGGTAGTCCGATGATGGAACGGGCTGGGCGGAATCAGATCATGCAATTCCATCGCACACTCTCCGAAATGCAACCGATAAAAAACCGACTAAACTTTATTACTTTGTACTATTTTCGTTTTGGTATCGCTTCCCAATCCAAACTAACTCACGACGAACCCGACCGCTCTTTATATAGCACGGAAGATGATTCTAGAATTTTCCATACTTGTCTAGATACTTCGAGAATCTACCAAAACAAACGAATTTCGAACCCATTGTTTACGATGCGACGAGAAACTTAAAATTAAATTCAAAGCTAGCTTTCGAGTAGATGGCGCTACTAGTTACTGCTAGTTCTTCCTCTCGTCGCTAGATGGCGTTGCTCTATCTTTTTACAATATTTTAATTATGTACTAGCATCTGCCAGCGGCTCATACCGCGTAAAAATCGAAAATTATCCCGACTGAGAGAACATTAATAATCCCGGGATAAAAATGTGTATCCTGTTTTATTCCCGACTATAATCTATCTCTGTGCCAAAGGAGATTGCCCATACGCAGGCCCCTTAAGAGGTATCGTGTCTGCGATTTCAATATTATACAAAAATAGGATTTATATTTTGTGTTATTTTCCATCTGTGTCCTTTACTGTATATGTACAGACAACAACAGATCAGGTTCCTTCACTTGGACATTTGTATGCACCTTATTGCATTGTAATAAGGGTTCATTTCAAGAACAGAAAAATCGTTATATCTCGTGAACCCCGCAAAATAAATGAAAAATGTTTTCTAATTATGAAAATAACATGTTTTTCTACAATATACAACCAAATTCATCAAGATACAACCATTTTTTCAAAGGGGCCCAAGTGCCCTTACAAAATGGGCATTCTGCTTTCATCCAGATCCGTTCAGCCATTCTGGCATGAAGAAGTTACGTTATAATATTAGTGAGACGAGGGATTATTTTCTTGGAGTAAATGAAACATAGAATGGCATAAAGATGAGTGAATGAGATGAGAGTGTGTGTGTCACACTTGTCCAATCAGTCTTCTTTTCTGGTGATAATTCTCTCATTGTGTATTAGGCTTATGAATAAAATTATTATTATTATATTAGTAAAATACCTTTCTGCAAGGCGTAAGTGCGCCTCCCTCGTAGTCCCACTGCGAGAGCTCAGCCTGCTCGGTGACGTCCACGTCAAAGCTCGCCAGGGCCTCTTCCGCTATCGGCTTCTCTTCTTGATTAGCGAACAATACTTCTGTAGATTCCTCTGTAAATAATGGTAAAGGGAAATCAGTTTACGTAGATGAAAACAATCCATGATGCATTGCAGGCTAGAAATCTAGAAGGCTAGAATCTAGAAAGGATGTCTGTTTAGAAAACAATGTACAATGGTGGCGCATGTTGGATCATTCGGTTCCCTTAATGATGGTTGAGCTGAGTGGTGCCGATCCAAGCGTCATGTTCGTGAAAGGACGCCATCAGTTGGGATTGGTCATAACTTAGCTGCCTTGGCCTGTTATTGTATTTTTTTTAAATGTTGTACTCTAGACGCTTTTACGTGCACGTCTTTTTACAACGTTCTCAAATATGTACTATTTTTTCAACAAGAATGATGTAACCGAATACTTGTAATTAAAACTGATGGAAAAGCGTGTCCGTGGAGTTTCTTGCAAATTCTTCTCCATTGAGACCTACTGACACTTGCGAATTTGCAACTAGTCACCTTTTTTTTCGTTTGACAATTCAAAAGTAGCTTTAAGGTTTATTTGAAAGAAACTATTTGATTTTAAATTTTCAATAATTCCCAATCTTTTTGGCCAGTTTAAACGTGGGCTCTCCGATGCACATGGCATGACGCGCTGCTGGCTTAGTATGAGATTTACCACTCCGCAGCCATTTATAACCAACATCAGTCCAGCCAAAAATATTGGGGATAACTATATTTATAATGTTTGTTAATTTGAAAGATTTTAATGAGGGATGTGCAAAAGATAATTGATCTCGAGTTTCGAATCCCAGATTTGATAGATTTGTCGCGGATAAATTTGAAAGAGAATTACCGCCGCCCTGGCACAAGCAACCGAAGGAACAGGTGTGGCGTTTAGTCAGTATAAGTCTGACCACACCCTCCCGTTCCACCCAGAGCGGGAGAAGTCATTGGATGATTGACATCCCCAAAAAACACCTGTATACCTCAAAGCGCAAGGCAGAGGTGGTCTATTCAAATCATTTTTTTTTTTTTTTTTGCAAACATGGTGAATTGATACACAGATGTTCTTTTTAACCCCCGCCGGAAAAAGAGGGGGTGTTATAAGTTTCACGTGTGTTGCTGTGTATCTGTGTGTCTGTCTGTGGCATCATAGCGCCTAAACGGATGAACCGATTTTGATTTAGTTTTTTTTTGTTTGAAAGGTGATTTTGTCGAGAGTGTTCTTAGCTATGTTTGAATAAAATCGGTGCAGTCGTTTTAAAGTTATGGGCGTTTTACTGTTTGAATCGGGGTGTTTTCGCAAGATAAATGTATCGGGGGTTTCTAAATTTTGAAATTTTACTTGTTTACACATAGATATACCATCGATACATAAATTTTAATCTTACTCAGTTACATCTGCACACAAGGTATATTAAATTGAAACATACACTTCTACAAGGCCCTTTATGAATTTCAGTCATGACAATCTTCCATTCTTTATAGATCGATTCAAACTTAATGACGTCTGTGAAGTGCCCTTTTTGCTGCAGATTACCTCATACTAGCTGTCACATGAATTTGCAACTGCGCAGCGACTCGCGGAATTTTCCGAGCCGACATTACGTTTGATTCTACCTGTACCATTATCAGTTACAAACAACTGGAAACAACAATGCTGCAGGCACAAACACAGCATTGTTTATAATTCTTAGCATACAATACACTTGTTTACAAATTCTGCCATAGTCATCACACACCAAATCAAATCAAATATCTTTATTGAACAAATAACTAATTTTTTTTTACAATTTGTGAAAGTCAAAACATACATGACCACTTCACCCCATTTATTCCCCTAGGGGGTAGCCAGGGTCACACCCACATTTTAAGGGGGACAAGCCAATTGCCATCAAACAGGCACAAACCTAAACTACGAAATTGCCATTTTAGGAAATGGGCCACTTTGAACTGTGAGAACTTGGCTTGGTATTTTCGGTTTGGCTTGGATTTTATATCTGCCTAGCCTTTTCCTTTCTATATTGGGGTTGGCTTCCAGTCTAACCAGATTCTGCTGAGTACCAGCGTTTTACATGGAACGTCTGCCTATCTGACCTCCACAACCTCTTCTAGTTGCGCGACATTTTGCTGAACTGGTCTATTTGGCATAGCCATGGGACACACAATGTTATATTTATATTGTTTTTCTCTTTTTTATTGTTGTATAGTTTTAAGTTTTCTTTTTTTATATTGTGTAGAGCACACATGACACATGGCTTGTGACAAATAAATGTATTTTCTTTCTTTCACAACCCAGTAACCGGGTAACACGGTACCCTTTGGCAAGACTAGCATCAGATCTCAAGCTTCTGACTACCCGTAACGACTGTCAAAGATCTTCAAATGACAGCCGGGACCAACGGCTTAATGTGCTTTCCGAGGCATGGACGAAACTCGGTATGTTGAAATGGTCACCCATCCACGGACAGACTTCATCAAGTGTTTCTTAACCTAGAAGATCGACAAGTGCAGCTGTTTTTATTTAGCCACGAGGTCCTCTTGGAAGTTCAATTAAAGTTTATAATTTAAAGCCATATTATTCTACTGAAAAATTCTAGTAAAATCCTTTGACTATTCAAAAGTCTAGTGGTTGAGCGCCCAATTGCTAAGTATAGGGTACTGGGTTTTGGAAATGTACATACCTCCTGTATTGTAAGTCTTGCAAATCCATATGAGGTACTGGAATGTGTATGGCATGTTCTTCTTTGTAGCTTTTTCCAGTTCGTTTTGCAGGGATGAGAATAGAGGCACACTGATGGCTGCGGGAATGTTCAGGATCCTATAAAAGTAAACAACGTAAATTTTTAAATTGTTGGTAGTAATAGGTGTTTAAAACTCCATAATTATCAATAGTTTATTAAGGGCCGCTTTATTAAGCTGTACAAATATTACTCAAACTGCATAATCCTAGCAGGGTCAACTGCTTGGGGTTCACTTGATTTACATTTATTTGAAATATTGACTCATGGAGATGGTTATTTTTATCAAACACACTCTCTTACCTTTCATTGATGACTAATCCAACATGCTCAGACTCGTTGGCCAGTATCTTGTTTACAAGTGCTTTAGTTCTGTCATCCGCATTCTCTTCAGCTAGTGTCGTGAGCAATGTCCGGATCTGTTGTACAGATTGTTCTTCCTGAAAGTTAATTAAATGTTTATGTTAAGTTAGTATCCCAATGTTTTTTGCTAAAATTATTCATAAAGTACAGTAACTATTTTCTTTATGTGCCTTGGCAAACTTCGTGTTTCGTCAGTCGTCAGCTTTCTATTAGTTGCTTTGCACTTGGTGCAGACCGGATGCTCTCAATCAACTTGGAAGTATATAGAATTGATATTACTCTTTCATTTAATCTCTATATAGATCACACCGAAATCAAAACAAAACAACAATAAATTACTTAGTTCTGAATTCAAATTAATACACACAATAAATCTAATAATTGATGGCCATGGCAATGAGCATTTGTTAATATACAGAAATGCGATTTTTGCCAAGGTAAATAGTTGTACTGTATATGGTTAAAATATTTAACTTTTCCACACAACTATGATTATGTAGCAGCCCCTGTTGAAATTATCCTTGTTTCCAGGAAATGGCTTGAGTGATAGTGTAACTTTCAAACAGAGAAAGAATTTATGGAATCAGATCACCTATCAGATCAGCATTTCCTTTCACATTTCCAACATTTTTACTTTCTTATCATATTATTAATTAAGAAGGTTAGAGCCAGTATTTTAGTAAAATGCTTATATTATATTATACATAATAATATGCTTAACTTATTATTATGTAACAAATTCCAACTTGTAAAAGCACTATCAGTGCACTAAAATGGGTCAGAGGAAGTAAGCTTATCTGCAAATAGTTCCGATGTATTTAATGTACAGATATATTTAAAACTAGCAGACGACTCGCAGTTTCATCCGCAAGGATAAAAAGTACCCTATGTCACCCGGGGATAGTGTAGCTTCCCAACGGTGAGTTTTTAAGTTACATACAAAAATACAAATCTTTCTTTCTAATATTAGTATAGATATAGATTACCACAAAATTTGCGGTATTTGGTGTCAATGGAAAAAATTAGGGGCAGATCTGATGAAAAAGTTGGATCTCAGTCTATGTTCCACTGCTGGACATAGGCCTACTTTTCCTCTGTTAGTGTATATTTCAACATTTGAACTTACTTTTCTCTTGGTAATATTGATAACAGTGGTGATGCCAAACACTCCATCACTGCCATCATCCTCATCATCGTCTTCTTCCATACCATCATCAATGCACTGTTTCACAACACTGCCGACATAGTTCTGAGCTGAAATTAAAATATATTATTGAGAGCTATACATCAGTACATTTTTACAAACTAGTAGGTACACCCGAGTAAAGGGCAAAAAGAAAAGGCGGATAAAATTTCCATTATGGGCCGCTGATTTTTGCCGCGTGGATGGTAGGGGGTGGAGGAGGGGAGGTTTGGCTACCCCCCTGTACCATTCCCACCACTCGGAGCCCTATGGTTATGGAGATATCCATGGTTAAAGTTCTCAGATTAGTGTAAAAAATTCCGAAAATGTTCATCGTTTAAGGGGCAGGGAGGGTGGGAAGGAAAGCGTGTAGGGGGACTACCCCACTGTACCATCCCCACCCCACGGAAACCCATGGTTATGGAGTTATTAGATATATTTTATACTTAAATATAATTAATGAGATAAAAAAAAAAAAGTGAATTAGTCCAAGAGCGAGCGAAGCGAGCTCGGGAGCTTAGGGCACCCCGACACGGATAGGTTAGGTTCGAAGGAGATGACGGGAGCTGAAGTGAGCGAGCAAAGCGAGCGAACTCAGTTCCCGTCATCTTCTTCATGTTAGGTTACTTTAGATCCTGCAGACAGAAATAGGAGCCCCGTCGACTTGTGTTTCGTTTCCTTCCCTCCCTTAAACCGATGGACATTTACGAAGAAAATTATTCTAACCTGAAAACTTTGACCATGGATATCTCCATAACCATGGGGCTCCGAGTTGTGGGGATGGCACAGGGGGGTAACCAAAGCTCCCCCCCTCTCCCCCCCACCCTCCCCGCGCCAAAAATCGACGGCCCATAATGGAAATTTTAACCGAAAAGGCCCTTCTCAATGAAAGATATGTCAACAAAGAATACTTTTTCTGAACTTACAGATAATGATTTGCGCGAGGCCACCCAATTCAACATTGGACTTCAGAAACAGTTGTCTCAGCAGCTGTCGGATTCCGTGGTAGTCGCAGTCCTCAGGGTTACGACCTTCAAAATCCGCTTGTAACTCCTAAAAACAAGAACTAAAAAACTTAGCACAAAAAAGCAGAATGTATGACTAATTTTCATTGCCAACGTTTCAAGATGTTTGGTAAAAAAAACAATGTGACAGTTTGTGCAACTTTTCTTTAATAAGTATAAAGTTTAAAGCACAAAACAGCAGAATGTATCACTAATTTTCATTGCCAACGTTTCAAGATGTTTGGTAAAAAAAAACAATGTGACTGTTTGTGCAACTTTTCTTTTTAAATATAAAGTTTAAAGTGTTAAGTTTTCTTTAAGTAGTAGTAGTAATCTATAAGGAAATAATAACAAACAAAGAGAACTGAAAAGAAAATTTTCTTAAAGGCAAAATAAACAACAAATAAAACGCGGCATGCCATGTGATTTTTAGGTTATAATTAAAAAACTACCTTGTCCCCAACAAAGTTTCCATCCGAATCAAAGTCGGAGTCTTTTTCGCTACCAGAATCCTGTTCTTCCTCACTTTCACTGTCGTGAACTTCTATTTCTTTATTTTTTTTATTCGACATTTTTGTCCGGCGACACAACCACACGTTCGTCGTAAAACACAAACAATAACCACAGACAATCAATCAAAGAGTAAAATAATATATAAAGGGAGAAGAGAGCGCTCTTGTGTCATTTCGAAGCATGTAGATTCGAAACGCCATCTGCATATCTTAACGGGCACTAAAAAGAAAAAGAAAAAAAAAACGCTTTGTACGTAGCCCGTGAAATTAAAATTTTCCTGTTTTTTAGCTGTGTTTACGACGTATTTTGATCAAAATACGATTCGCGAATATAATGATGGTGCATTTACTAAAATACAATAATTAAAACATAAACAACGAGATTTATATTTTAATGATCGTGATTCAATACACGATTTAATAAATTCGCGAATCACATTTGATCAAAATACGACGTAAACGGCTGCAAAAAAACATAAGAATATTTGGATTTCGGCGGCTGCTTCGAAGCTATTTACTATTTGGTTCTAGCAATTCATTGTAATTTGTAACAAGTTATATTTTACATCAAGTACACGAAAACAAGTTAAGTAACTGGGAAATATTATTTATCATCAGAAAACAATTTTAAAAATTAACATAATTTTTTAAAAACTTGCAATAAATCACTAAATTAAAAATAAATGTATGAACGTGAGTGAAGCATAAGAATGTAAGGATCGTAGCAGGTGGCGTTCTGTAGTTTCTGCCTAGCCCCATGGGAAAGAGGCGTTAGTTTATATGTATATGTAAAAATAGCTCATTACTTTATGAAATTAAACAGAAGGAATATTTTTAAATTTTACTGTCAGCGTTACAATTTTATCACTTATTTAGGAAATTCTAAATCTAATAAAAACAGAAAATATTATAGGAATATTAGCTTCTGTTTTTATCATTTTTAGTTTTTATTATAATACTTTTGGGCAGTAGTTTTCGTTTCCTATTTCATTTTGAAGATACTTCATTTTTGTCTGGAGTGATCTCGCTGGTATGCAATTGAGCTGGAAAAAGAAAAAAACAGAAAACTCAGTTGGAAAAAGACAGACGATTGAATATTACCTCGTCATCTGGCAAAAAGCACCAGTGGACAATATTAAAAATCAATTGTGTGCAAATTGCCAGACGAAACATTGGTTTATAAAACGTAAACGAAATCTAGACATTTGAAGCTTTGAGAAAAGCAATTTTTTAAATGATAATTTTGAGAATATGATGAAAATTAAGAGAACGAAAGGTTTTTAAACATGATGATTAGAAGAATTCTGTTTAAGCGGGCCAAAGAAATAATTAGAGTACCTATAAAAAAAATCTTTTTTGAGCAGTTGTGTAAAAAATAACTTACCAGTGTCCTTACTTCCAAAATAACAACGGTGAGGCATTGTATCTATTTTGATAGACACACACTGCACAAAATAAGCGTATTTTCGCAAGAATATCACTAAATAGGTATAACACAACAGTTTTTCACAATTTTTGTGATAATTGCTTGTCACAACGTAGCGACTGAAAAATATTAGTTTATGGGTAGTAATCCACTAACAGGACGGAAGAGAGACTCAACTCGACTTCTGATGTAGACAAACACTCAAAAACCAATAATTAATCACAAAATGGACACACAACACAAACAAGCGCGGACGAAAATTTTAAGTTGCGGCGGCCACTTTGACATTTACAACTTTGAATTTTTGAGTGATGTCGCCAGCCAGAATTAATCACACAATAAAGACTTACGTGACAAGGTTGCCATAATCGATAATTCTAGACAGGTATGAAATCATAATGTGATAATTTTGATAAAAAATATTATAATTATTCTCTAAAAAAATAGTTTAAATTAAATTAGAGAACTTAGTTTATTTCAGTTTTTTATTTGTGATTACAGAGACATCTATCAATAATTATGAAACTATTAGTTTCTCAGTTAAGAAAAGTAGACGGCGACTCTTTCTTTACTGAAGTTGTGCTTGTTCTAACTGTCTCCCCCCTGCAATCAATGCATGAATGATAGAGTCAGCAAAAATGAACGAATGAAAAATAAAGAGCCATAGGGCGCAAACAGATAGTTTCACTTTTTTATCAAATGAATTTATAGAATAGCACCATGGATATTGAGATTAAATTTTTCTGTTTCAGCCTCTTTCAACAACTTACAGCAGGCTATTGGATCATGTCCTGATTTCATGAAAAATTTTACTTACTATGTTAGTTAAGTATGTAATCCTGGCCTTTTAATAGACTAGGCCGCAATGACCATTCAAAGTTTAAAATCTGTTGATTAAATAATTAAAAACTAAGTTTTTCTCTAACAATTTATTTAATGACACAATAACAATGCTTACAGTGCAAATAAATTGATATGGTTAAGTAGTAGTTCTTGTCGGGACTGCCCACAATCATTACGCATTTACCAGTGAAGGAAAACAAAGCAACTGCAAAGTTGGGCTTCCCTTTTTATTTTTTATAAATATTTAGGAGCAGGGTAAAGTACGACCAAGATGTCTTGATTATCTGAAAAATAAATTGAATTTCAAAAGATTGTACGCAGGACATCCATCACACGATACCTAGGATTTGTTGTAAGATCTAGGTACCTACTTACCGTGGTGTAACTCGCCAATGAAATTATAGAAAATCCATAAGTAGTCACATGCACATCTTTTTGAGCTCTGAAAGGTTTAGAGGCATACTGATTATAGCATAAACATTGTTCCGTTCCGTTTTACATTACAGGCTGTTTCAACCTTTCTGTGTATGCTCTGGTTTAACATAACAAGCAGATAGTTTCTTAAAATTCAGTATTCTTCTAAAATAGATCAGCATCTATCTGATAGTACCTAGGTAGTCCATATCCAGACATTTCAAGCAGGCCTTGAATATTCCTCCTTGAGTCTAGTGTGACGATATAAAACAAAATAGAAGTTCTAGTTGCTTTACTCACCTACTAGTTATGTTCATTGGATGGCGCAATTAGTACCGCACGGTGCTTGCTAATGAGTTGCCGGTGCTTTTTTTTTACTACGTTTTAGGCAAACTAGCCTTGATGACAAGGCGGGAAAATGCACGAAAAAGTATAGATGCATTCAGTTAAAATTTACATCTTTGCCGTGTACGAAGTACGAACCACCAAAGTATTATGAACCTACCAGGACTGGGGCAGTTTTACTCGACTGCCGAAGGAGGGTAATGTGTTAATTATCTGTTATGTATGTACCTATGTATGTTTGTTGCTATGTGGCGTTCTAAAGACCAAACGAGTTGGCATATTTCGTAGATTCTTATGTCAATTGATTCGTCTTACCTTGCGAGTGTCATTCGCTACATTATTATTGGAATATAGTTAAATGGCGATTTTTGCGTCGCCATATTGTGGGTGGGAGCCAATTTTTTTTTCTTCAACCCTATCGTGAAAAATTACAAAATTGTATGAGATGTCAAGCGCTATCGGTATGTCACTTGATCGTGTTGATCATCCCCATCTCCTCAGAATAAATATTCAAACAGTATGGAAACTACCTACAAACGCTCGAAACGGCACACTCACACAAACATGCGCATCGACGAGACCCCTAAGCGGCTCGCACTACTGACAGCACTGCAGAAGTGCCTGAATGGTCTCGTCGGTGCGTATGTTTGCGTGAGCGTTTGTAGGTAGTTTCCATACTGTTTGTATATTTTTACTGTGTCATCGCTGACATCGTTGACCCTTGATAATACATTTGGACTTAGAAATTTCACCAATTACTATGGCATTTGTGCGTCTCCTTTAGTAGCTCTCGAATCAATTAAAGGGTTTACGACTTCACGACTCCTTTACGAACAAGGGGTTTAATAAATTACATGTTACTTACTTAATTAAACAAGGAGATTTAATTAGGGGAACATTAATTTCTA